>WAAE01012573.1:30075-41915 GCA_013400495.1 Nicator chloris | reverse complement strand
TTTCTTTTCTTTTCTTGTTTTTGGTTGGTTGGTTGTTTTTGTTTGTTTGGGGTTTTTTTTTAGTGGGGGAGAACCACAGCTCTTTAAGCTTTGATGTTGTAAACCAGAAATGGGAAAGCTGGGACAGAAAAGTAGGGGCTGTTCCCTGCCAGGGAGGGAGCACAAGCAGAGACTACCTTTGACATTGCCTGCGATTAAACAGGGAACATCTCCATTTTAAATGTGTTCCTCTGACTCAATTGTTTAAACTTAAATCTTTTCTTTTAGAGCACTTGCAATCTGGTAATACAGACAATAGGTAAATGTAACGAATCTTCAGTGCCACTGGTCCTTGAGAGCTGCAATGCTCCCTCTCCAGGAGTGATGCACCAGAATCACACCACTCTCTCTGCCCCATCCACCAGATCTCCCCTCCCACTCAGCAGGGCCCAGGCACACTGACAAGAAGTGAATGGTGCAGGCAAAGGGTTAAAAATGAGCTATCAGATCTTAAATTGTTTAACGACTTCTTATGAATCTCAAGGATCTTTGTGGTGGCTGAGGCACAGGCAAAACAGAAATCCTTGCTTTATGGGTAGCCTCAAGAGTTGAGACAAAACATTATGATCCCACCCAGGGACCCAGCCCAGCTCTCCTGCATCCTGCACCACCTCCCTTGCCACGTGAGGAAGGAGCTAACTCCTGTTTCCTTGACCCTCACCTGGTCTGCCCAAGGGAGGGAACAGCCCTTGTGTTGACCTTTCTCACCTACTCTGGTGGAAGAGGGCTGGGATCACTGACATGATTTACATCACCCCCAGAAAGGTCTCAGTAGAACTCATCCAATGGCAAAGCACTGAATTGTGTCTGAGAGTGAAGGAGAGGGAAATGCTTGCATTGAGCTCTCCATGTCACTTTACAGAGGACTGCCAGCAGCACCATCTTGTGCTGTTCCCTGCCAAACATCCTTTCCTGGCTGACAGTAGAGTGCTCACTGCTGAACAGGACACGAAATGAAGACCCAAGTTTATAGCCCATGATAAAAAGCTCTCACACTGGAGAGCCTGCCTTGGAAAACAGCTACTGCCATCCTCATATTTATTAAAGTGATGCTGAAAAATAAATCTGGGTGCAGTTGCTTTATCTGCTGAGAGCCTTCTGCACAGCACTGAAAGGATTAGAGGGGTGATGAAGGGATCTATTGTGTTCACCCCACCTAAGTCTGTGCCTTTGGGATCATGCAGGATGAAACTGCTGTGTCAGGGGTGGACTTCCACACAACTCTTCATCTGGAGGCCTGGTTAGAAATGGTAATGGACACCCAGGTGTTGATGCATCCCTAAGCCCGGAGTAGGTTTCATCCAAAATGCCGTCAAAATGAGACAACTACAAACACAGGGTCTCTAATCTTGTTTTCTTCTCTGTGGTTTCATGAGCACATTTGTGTAATTCCTTTCTTGCTGCTATGTGCCTGCACAACGGTGGTCGTGACCCAGAAGGCTCCAATCCTGCCCCTTGCTCCCAGTGGGGCAGTGGCAATGGCTGGGCTCCATAAGTGTGGGGAATGCAGCTACACCACCACACAAATGGGCCAGCTCACAGGGGAACCAGTGCTGGAACACACTCCTGCCAAGCAGCCCCTGCACTGCCAATGGAGGCACCCTGGCTCCTCTGAGGATGGTTTCCTGCAGCAGTGATCTCTCCTCCCTGAGACAAGCTGCACCCATGAGTAATGGTATGTGGATGCAGCAAGAAAAACCTGCTCCACCAGGCAGGGCAGCAGCTCTACTGCACTGCTCAGCAGCAGTGACAGTGACAAAATCTGGCACTAAATTATTTGTATTGAACACAGAATCCATAAAGGTAGCAGTCAGGGCCAGGCAGAAATTATAACTGCATCATCTCTACCTCTTGATTTTGTTTTTATCATTGAGACCTGAATCTTGGAAAAAGTGTTTACCCCAAAACTGAGTGGGCTTGTCTTTGGTATGAGCCTCAGTACATAGGATGATGTTTACTCACCCCTTGTTCCTTCACAGCTTGTGATCCCATTGGCCAGAGCAGAGAGATTTTGCAAAGATGCGGTATTCTGACAAGCTTTGAGAAAATCTGTGGCTGGATGAGGAGGAGAGACAAAAATTGCTGCCACACACAGTGTGAGTTCTGTAGCCAGCAACAGGCCACAAATCCTAGCAGGCTGTGGCTGACCTGGCACTGAGGGGACTGTGGGACACAAGGAGGAGCAGTGGTAACATGACTCGGTGACACTGTGAGACAGACACAAGGGAATTGTAGCAGAGGAAAGCAAGACATCCATAGCAAATCCACCTTTGCCAGGGATAACTGCATTTACAGGGCCTGTGATCACGGAAAAACGCTGCAAACATGATCTTAGAAAATTGCAATGCATTTGGAACTAAGTCTTTTACATGTGTTATCTTTAAAATCTCAATATCCTTAAGCTAACTTCATTATTTTGGGAACACAGATAGTAATTTCTGGGTGCTTTACGCCAAGCCAGACTTTTGCAGGAATGTCAGTGTGTGTGACAATTTTCGGGTACCTCTCCCTTAAATGTTGTACCCTGGAAGTTCCCCTTCCTCTTCATCAGCTCATGCTGGAGTGGCTGGCTTGAACACAGACATCTGAGGATATCTAAATCCAGGCAATATCCCTCCTCTTCGTGCTTACAGCCAAATTTCCAAGCTACTGGCCCCATTGCAGCACTGGCTTCCTGTTTTCTCTGAGTCCCTTGCTGAAAGGTGTTCCCAAGGGGTGGTCCTCTGAAAGCTCAGGGGATCACATGGCAATTTGCAGACCTATAATTTCTGGGCTCAAATATGTGTTCTGGCTCCATTGGAAGTATAGGATCCCAGGGGTGAAATCTGTGGGGGGCCACAGCCACTCAGAGCTTCAACATCGCATGTCAAGACAGCCACCATTGCTTTCTGAAAACTTCAGGAAAACAAGAATGCAAAGCTGGAGTTATTGAGTGTTCCTATCAATTTATTGGCATTGCTTGTTTCCTCTTCCCCCAAATTTTTAAATGTGAGGCAAGTGGCAGAAAAGTCTAGAAGAGATCATGTGACATATCTGATTTGCTTCTGCATGAGAACTATTTAGAACAGTCACAGTTAAAAAAATACAAGTATAAACAAACCAATATTTATATGGGTATTACAGCAAGGAGAATAATACCCTGCTCCATATTTTCTCCCTTAGTAGAGCACATTTTACATCTGTCCTTTGCCTGGCTTTATTACTTGAGTCTTCAAGCATTCCGGTGAGTGCACATCAAAGAGGGAAGTGCCAGCATGGGACCCTGGTTTACACCAAAACCTCTCCCTTACTCTTTGTGCAGCTCATAAGGCAAGAAACCCCTGCCTCTGATCAAGCTGGAATGCATTTCATAGACTGCATACATCTATCCACTGTTCCCACCAGGCACAATTTTCATAGCGCTGCCATAAGCTATTGAGGGTCTTTTTACCTTCCTGTAATCATTCCTGACACTTTTTTCAACAACATAAAGACTATGAAGATAGCTAGGAGTGGGTGGTATTCCTGTTTTTAAGCTGAACAGAGGAGGGAGAGAGTTTGTTTATTCTATGTTTCCAGTCTCAAGTGGCACCAGTTGTTTTATTGTATTGGGTTTTTTCTGACAAGTTATTTTGAATAAACAGAGCTGCTGTTACTGCTGTTTAAGGTGGCACTTGCTACATCCTCAGCCTCCTTAGGCTCCTTTGATGTCCCCTGTGGTTGTTTCTCAGTTCTCTCTTCCTTTTGAGATACCTCTGGGTCCTTGTTTCATTATGTTGAGTCACGCGTAAGACAGAGCGATGTGCTTGTGGTGCAATGATGAGGCTGGTACTGAGCCTGCACTGTCTGTAGTAGTTTATTATTGCTGCCAGTGAAAAAGAAATCTAAACCTGGCAGCTCAGCCTGCTGTGAATCAATATTTTACAGGTAGTGTACTTTGAAGACATGACACAAAGACAGACTTGAAGGAGGAGAGATGGGGGGAAGGGAGGAAGGAGAGGAAGAGAAGAATTTACCTTGACATCTGTTGACATACTTTTCCACCAAAAGTGAAGGAAAACAAGCACCAGGCACTGGTGCTGAGGCTCTCTCACATAACAGGACTGTGCAGCCTTTACAGGAGCATTTATTCCCTGGTTGTCTTCTCTACTATTTTTCTGCTGCAAACAGGATAAAACCCAGAGGCGATCAACTTAGCAGAGACAGAATCTGCACTTTGGGATGAGCACAGAGACAGAGAAAAGAAAGGTACCCCCTTGAGGGGATCCTCAGAGCCAGAGTTTCTGTGCCACAAAGGACAAGGCAGGGAAGGGATGCACTCCTGTGATGCACCAGCCTGCGCCTTTTTCTACTTCTGTCTTCAAGCTCTTGGAAAAGTTTGTTTATTTTTTTCCTTTTTTTCTCCTTTTTAGATTGATCTGATTAAGCAATTTTTAGCTCTTTGTCACCGTACAATGAAGGAGCTTTCTAAGGTGCCATATGGTAATAAAGCCTTTCATTACTTTGTGCTGGCCACCCATTTTCTTCCTGGCGAAAATCGAGATATCAGTTACAATCTGCGAAGGCCTAAATGGCCTGACTCCAGATTATCAGAGAAATGATCTCTCCCTACCCGCCTCATTTTTACATCTGCTTTTAAATAGGACACTTTGGCTGTTTAACTCAAAGGTAAAGCTGGCAGGAGCCAGACACAGGCAGCCTCTCAAACTCTGCAATTCCCTGCTCCTGGAAAAAAAGCTTGAATCCTTTTTTTTTTAAAGTACATCATACTGGCTTCTCTTATTTGCCCTCGTTGTTATGACATGCATAAGACTTAAATATCCTTTTGGCTGACACCTAGAATTCAGCAGTCTGACCAGCTGCAGGCTTCAGCCTCCAGGGTCTGCTCATCCACTATCAGAGGAGTGCAAAATCCCAGGGGGGACCCCGGAGTAGAAGCCTTATCAAAAATATGCGAGGTATAATGTCACAGTGACAGATGCATCTCATAAACACATATGGGGATGTCAGTCTTGCATTGAAATGAATATAGTGGTTAAAATTACAAAATGGTTTGTATTTTACAGGATTTGGCTCAACATGTGAATGGAAGGGGGAATGAAAAGTCTACACCTCAGTATTCATTAGCGCAGCAACAATAAATTACAAAATTTTGACTAGCACACCAACAGTTACTAAGTTTTATGTTGAATTCTAAATAGAGTGAAGCTTTCTAGAAGAAACTAGAATCATATTTCTCCACCTGTGCAGAATGATGTCCCAAATGAGAAACATAGCTGGGAGATTAAATGCAGCAAGAAATCCCTAGGGACAGAGACATAACTTTACAAAGATTAAGAAGTTTGCCCACAGTTTTGCCAAAAAAAAAAAAAAAAAGAAAAAAAAGACTAAATCTTAAGTTCACACTTTCCCACAGTAATTTAGAGATTCTGAATTCTTACTTCAACACAATGTGTATCAGAATTAAAAAGATAATGGTCAGTTAAATACCGGATTACCTGTTTATTAAAGTTGGTTATTATCCTTATCAAGAGAAGTCAGTAAGACTAACTCAAACCAAGTGGAGACCTGCAGCAGAGGAAGGAGGCTGAGGTCATGAGGATACCAGGACATCTTTCTGAACTTGAAGGCTGACTTGTAGTTTGCAAGAGATTCCAACAGTGGACACACTTGTGCCCAATTTAGGAAAAATACTTGTGTTTCAGGGAATCCATCAAAAAGAAACATAAGGTCTCTAGTTCTAACACCCTCATCATAAAACTGTGTATAACATAATGCCTAATAGTTAAAAGACACACTGTGATGATAATTATTAGGAATAGCACATGAACCCTACAAAGCAATTTTGGTCAGGTATAAAAGGATTATTTGATCTGATCATAGAGAGTTACAAACCAAATTACTTCTGATACAAGAGATGTTATTAGTGATCTCCGTGGCCTCCCCGACTCATCTAAAAATTATTTTACAAATTTGAATAATGGAAAGTGAAACAATATAGATTTCTGCTCCACTTTCCCAAACTGTATAGATGAAAAGACTCTTAATCCACATGTGTGTACCTAGAATAATGACTGATCCAGGCTTACTTTTAAGTCTGCACTCCCTGATGAGGTTGATAATGAGCTGACATGAATTAAAGTAAATAAAACTCATGAGACCTATAACCTGGAACCTCTGTGCCTTGGAATCGAGGTCTTGATAATTGCTTAACTAACACCACCATATCATTTTAAAAGCTGAATTACAAACAATTTGAGAGAATGCTATGCTGTGCCCATGACATAACAGCTGTGAAGTCTTACATGCAAAAATGGATACATCCCAGCTGCAGGTTAGTTTGACTCAATTCTTCAAACAATATGAGCACACTTTCCATATGAAATGCATGACTGGCATTATAGAGCCTTCATGTTTCTCTTGCAGCAGCCCTTGCAGCACAGACAATGTGTTGTCCCACGTGCACAAGCATCTGCTGACGGAGGCTCCCGCTCGCCCCCTCCAGCCCCCCTGCCCTGCCCGCGGCCAGGGAGAGGACAAGGCTTTGACCACAGACACCTGATGCTGGAAAACAAACTGAGTTCACCAGAGTGTCAGTGACCCACAAGGGAAGCAGAGGCAGCTTCCTTTCAGTCCTTCGGGGTCATCATTAATAACAGATGGAATAAATCCAGGGCTGATGCAGTGCTGCTCACCAGCAGATCCCAGGGTGCTGAGCAGTAGTGCTGGCCCCAGGCTGCAGGCAGGGAGGCTGATGTGCTTGCTCAGTGAGTTGGTGGCAGGGCTGAAAAGAGCATCTGGGTTCCTGGATATGGTCAGTTTTTCGGTGCAGTGCCCTCCCCTTATGCCCCCAGCCAATGGGACCAAAGTTTGAATGGAAAGAGAGATACTTAAAGTGCTGGAGGAAAACAGAGGAGATAAACCCACAGTGAAATAAAATGTGTATTTCTATACCCAGTTCTTATGTTATACAAAGACTTTAGACAGACAGACTTTATACCAAGTGGATGAACACAGCATATTGCACCTTGTTGCCCTTGTCCATGGTGCAGACATAACCACAGCATTTTCCTTCATGCTCAAACTTTTCAGAGACAGGGCTGTCAGTTCAACTTTGCCACCCTGTTTAACACCCAAACCATTATCCACCCTAATTTTTAATCTTTGAGCAGTGTGAGAACATCTTACACATCAGCATCCTCTATCTTTTCCTCTGCCCTTCTATGGCCTTCCTGTTTATAGGCTTCTAGTTTCCATCTCAGCAAACCTTGCAATCTTCTGTCCATTCATAAGACACAGCAGCTATTTTCTACTCCAAAAACTCTCTTGGGTTTTGGAACTCAAGACCACTACTTACAGTTGCTCTTAGCTGACCATTAATTAGCTGCCTTTCCATTATAGTTATTTGTTTACCTAGTGTGAAAACCTAGTATCTCAGTGCAATTACCTGGCATACACTGGACACTTAATATGTGCTCTTCATAAATTATTGAGGAGAAAGTCTTTCCCTGCAGCCTGTCCTACTGAAACAATGGCTGTTTTTAAAAGCTACCTTTGAAACTTTGGCGGTATTATAGTTAAATGTCAATTGTGGAAGTCAGAATTTATATACCAAACTAAGAAAAACACATTAAAGGGTTAAAAAACAAGGTAAGAAGAAGGATATATTCCTCAGCTGAAGTTTCAACTTTTCATTAATATTCTACTATTTTCTCCTTATGTTTTCATCACTGTAACCAAATTCCAGTTCATGGGTATTTTGGGTGCAGAGTTTTGGGCTCGAAGAGTTGAAACTGTATTTTTTCATGTCAGCATTAAAAAAAAATCCGGAAGGCTTTTTGTTTCTCTGTTCATCTGTATTTCTGCAAACTCACTGCTTCAGTTACCTTGACTGCTGCTTCCCTGTGTGAGCTGAAGTGGTCATCAGAGCCCACGCAAAACCTTCCAGCTCTCGACAGCCCATCTGGTGCAAGCAGAGCAGGCAAGGGGCAGAGCACACACAGCACCTCTCTGGAAGCAGGTACCCATGAGCAGTCCTTTAACTTAGGCCACTTTAGCTTCCAACAGGACAGGAGAGCAGCCACATTTTTTCAAATACCTCACTGAAACACCTTGAGTTAAGAATAAGAGCCAGGATAAGGCCTTAAGCCTATAACCACGATCTACTTTAAATGCTATTACACAGTATTTCCTCACTCAAACCAAAGACAATTTTGGTACAAAGAGAAAATTATCTGTATCAGAAAGCTCTAAAGCCATGCTACCGCTCACCTCATGTGTTTATGCAAAACAAAAGGAATAGGTGTTCCTTTTAGACTTGCTTGAATGGGCAGGCCTGTTGAAAGGCATTTTTATCTATTGTTTTATAGAGTACTTGTAGATTTTAAGAAAAGTTTTGTTTATATCTGATTTCCCCTTTAAAATCAAAGCAAATTTGCTGGGAACAAAAAGCTCCTATCTTTATGAATAACATCGTTATGTTACGTGATTTAGCTTTCACACTGAGAAAAACAACTATTTAAAAACAAGAGCTGAAATAATTGCATTTCACAAGGGTAAAGTTATATTACACTGAGCTCTGAAGCTCACATCATTGTTACACTTAACTCTACCCTTCACGGTAGTTGTAAACACATCAACCTATCTGTTCAGCTCTAAGATGCTAAATAGGAAGAGTGCTTTGGAATTTGAAAGGAATCAACTTGTAAAAAGCTGGGACAATTTTGTGACTCTTTCCCTGCCTCCAAGAGCAGGTGCATAAGCCATTCTCATTGCTATGCCTGTATTCTCCAAATGTGAACAGGCAGTTTCCTTTCAATAGGCTGATGACCGCTGGCTAGTTTGGAACCTTCTGGGGGAAAAACAAGAAACTGAACTGCAGTGCTGCTGTCAAAGACAGGAAAGGCAGCTGTCAGAAGGATACTTTTCCTGCTTTAAAGCCAACGACCAGTTGCAAGGCTTGCTAATATTGCAAAAGAGCAATTTACCCAATTCCTGCTTACAAACCCAACAAAACAACAACAACAACAAAAATATCCAGGCACTCTGCCAATCCGTCTGAACGAGAGCCCCAGCTTCAGTGAAGCACTGTGATATAACAGTAGCACAGTCATTATGGACCAAGCACCAGCTATTTTTCAACCACTCTGAAATCATCAGGCTTCCATCAGACAAAAATTGAAAATCTGATACATACAGATGCAGAAGAAAATCCTTCCCTTCCCCCACATGAAATGTTTGCCCTGGATTTTGCTTCAGGAGCAAGACTGGGTGCATGGATGGGTGTTACTTTATATATTCCTTATGCTGTATTTATTGTGTTTATAGCAGCCAGGATAGAAGACAGCCAATGAATTAACATAACAGCTTGCAAAGCTGGTGTGAAATATGATTTTATATACAAAAATCTATCTGAGATCAAAGATACAGCATCAAGCCCTATGAGGCTGCCAGTTGGAAACTCAGTTGATAAAGGGCATAAGAAACAGCTAGCAATACTGCATTTAAAGAGAAACTCAGCCTCCAAGTGAGCCAAGCAGGTATAAACTCCCTTGCTGAGAACTGCAGATCTAATCTAATCTGCCCACCCATTTATAGGATGCTACACTTGCAGCATTTAAGCACCTTACAAAGATAATCACAGTCATAAAATAGGCACATGCATGTGGTCTCCTAATCCGCACAGTCCCCATTTCCTTTCATTCCAGCACCAAAATACCTGCAATAATATACGTACGCCATCAGGACACAAGGCTAGATGCAGGCATTTTGGAAAAGAGGCTGTTTTTCTGCTATGATGAAAGTGAGAAATATCTACATTAATTTTGTATTTATGCCTGCTTCCGCCCTGCTGTTTGCTATCTGGTTTCTAAGCATTGGCTGCTATCGGAGTTTGCCACACACTGCAGGAAAGCTTTTCCCCCATGACTTTAGAGAGCTCAGCAGCTGATATTCACCCAAAAACTCACATGTTAAGTTTGGTCCTGTTCAAACTGAGCACAACCACCCTTATCTCAAGGCAGGGTTGTGTCCCTTCAGTTGGACAACCTCAGAAAAATGACTGAGCAGGGAGAGACATGGTGTTAGTAAAAGTAATGCCAGCTCCCAGAAATGGATCCATCAGTGACAAATCAGGCTTGCTCACATCCCAAGGGAAACAGCAGACTGTGAGCCAGGCACAGGGAATTCAGGTTGTTTCTTTTTACACTGGCTGCTGCATATAAAATAAATAATTCTGTGGTGCGACAATGCTGATTTGAGTCACTACATCTCACTCTGGGCACTCTGCTGTGGGGGAGCAAACATAACAGACCTCCCAAAGCAGCATGTTTGTAAACAGGAGTGGGAGCCAGCCAGCAAGAGGGAACTGTGTCAGGTCTCCCAGGCCTGTGGGAGATGTAGGCTGCTGCCCAGAGCAGAAGCAAAGCCTTCACAAGAGGTGGATAGGGGTTCAGTTCACTCTCCAGTGGTGAACCCTTCCTCATCACCCATTCACTTTCTGCTTCTCATCACCTTAGCATCCACACCAAACAGTTAATTCTCTTCCCTGACATCTTTAAATACAGATCAACTCTTCTGTCCTAGGAAGATACACAGCTGCATCTTTGCAGGATGCAAACGCAAAGAAAACGTGCAGTATCTCCAGTACAGAATATTCTGACCTGGAAGCCACAAATCCCTAGTGAATAAGAAGCCAATCCCTGTAAAGGAATATTGGAGGAAAGCAATTAGCCAGTGCTTGGCTGGCTATCCTGCTTCACTTGCCAACAGATGATATGCAGGTTTTCAGGAGTCAAATACTTCTTCTATTAAATTTAATAATGAAAGATATACAGATTGCAGGGCATTCACCTTGACCACACAAACCTCCCACAAGGAGCCAAAACCTAGGTTCCATCACAATTTAGAACCCAGAAGTTAACGTTTAGGGGAATCCTAGCCAAACTGCCCCCTGACATCGCCGAGGGATCCCAATCCTTACTCCCCAGTCTGTGCTCAGGCCCCTCAGGTTTATTTTGCCTGTCATGCCCCGCAGCGCTGCGTGCTCCCAGCACATTCTTTTCTCCCTTGGGTGCCTTGTAGCTCACAGGGGATCTTGGTGAAACCAGCAACACCAGCCATTACTAAAACAGTTTTGAAAAGAACACTTGAATCACTTGTACAAAAGCAAGAACACAAGATACAGGTAAGATACACGGCTATGGTACCCCAGATATCAGTTTTCCATAGCACTGTTTGTTCCTCATTAGTAAACATTTTCTTTAAATTATCTTGGATACTCATTAAATATTATCAGCTACTTAGAACCAAAGGATAATTATGAGTTTAATGAAGCGTGTACCAGCTTGCTGAAGTCTAACATTTGTTTCTCTGCTGGGACTCCATTTTACTTTGCACTTATCCTTCAGCAAAGCTCCTCTACAAAGTCACTTTGGCAATAAGAAGTATTTAATTAGATTAATGAATTTTTATCACCTCTCCTAGGGATTAGGCTTGTTAAATCCTGGCGACTAAAGAACAACAGATTTTTTATTACTAAATGTTTAGGGATGCATTGGTTGTGTTGCTGTGGCAGTCCTCATAAGTCAGGCTGCTTTGGGCAGTTCTACCTTGTATATCCCTCGGTAGGCGAGGGATATTTGGCAGTGACAACCTGTGCCTTCAGTTAAATCACAGAAATCAAAATGCAAATTAGGCTGTGCAGACTCCAGACAGGGTTTCCAGCAGCTGACTTTATTTCAAAGTTTTCTAACTATCTCTGTGGGAGGATTAATGAAACCACTCATCATGGGGTCCTCTCAACAAAAAAAAAAAAAAAAAAA
>WAAE01012573.1:0-30069 GCA_013400495.1 Nicator chloris | reverse complement strand
AAAAAAAAAAAAAAAAAAAAAAAAAAAAAAAAAAGGAAAAATAAAAAGGAGGGCTGACAATCTGCATTTGGCTTTGCTCACTAGCTAGAGAGCACTGCTACCATCTGAGCTAACTCTTAGAGTATTTGCTCTTCTGGTTGCTTCTTGTCATAATCCTAGTTACAGCTTGGGAAACTGGTTTTAGGTGCTGCACTGAGACAAGAAGGAGCATGGCTCCTTCATCCCAAAGAGTTGCCAGATAAAGGATTCATTGTGTCATGTCACACAGGACGACATGAAGCGCACTTCTTACACACTCAGTGATGAGCCAATGGGCTCCTGAGATGCAGCCAGGAAAAAATTTGGGCCCCCCTTACCAGTGCAATGGATGCACCTAACATCCTGATCATATGCACTTTCATCATCCTGATCATTTGCACTATCAAAGCACAGTTGCACTTTTAGAGAGATGCACTGAAGCAATCTCACAGCACAAGTAAACAGGCTCTTAGATCTGGATAGCTGAGTCCCCCTCAAGACTGAGGAATGTGAAGTTAGTTATGAGACTTTGCAGTGGCTGACTCTAGTTACAAACACAGCATGGGGACAATCTGTGATTTGTGTGACTCGAGACTTGTTTCAGCTGCACACAAGTGATGGTTACCACTCTTGCTCAAGTAAGACACCATCCAAGAAGGCCATTCACAAAATGCCACAAATTTTAAATAGGGCTAAATGGACTAAGAAACATAAACCATACAGCTAATGGAGTTTCTGTTCCTAAATCATCTGGACACTTTAAAATCTCCACCTCAGTGACCTGCCAGCCTTGAAGAACAGGCTCCATCTTAGTGTTGGGACCAGAATGGCAGAAGTCCTGCTGGTCACAGCAGGGATCGGTATATAGTTATCATCATTCTGGATTTGTCCCTAAACATGAAACATTAGCATCACATTTCTTCCCTCAGCACAGCCCAAAATCCACCTACAGAAACTGAGCATCAAGCACCTAGGTTACTCTCCCCAGCTGGGCTCTGATGGCAGCCTTGCTGACTTCCCTGTTCCCGAGAAGGCAATGCCACTTCCCAGACAAGCGGCTTCAGAGAGTTTGCGGACGGACAGGGTCTAGTGGCAGCAAAAGAGACAGCAATAACATCCATTTTGAAAGGCTGTCACAAAGCAACAGGGAAGGGAGAACATGAGGCTGATGCAAAGGGATGACTTTTTTAAAAAGTCGTGTCTGTGTGATTGCACCTCTGCACAGGTCTGATGGCCGTGGCCAAGCCTGCAGGGCCGTGCAGGATTTCGTGGGCAGGCACACGTGCCACCGTGGGCCCCCAGCCGAAGGCACCAGAGCGACACGGGGTCACCCGTGCTCCACACGCTCTCCCTAGGCTCAGGCAATTTCCCGGGTGTCTGGATACGACCATGCAGCTGTCGGCCCTCCCATCCTCGGAATGGCTGCATCCAGCCTCACCCGCTAATGTATGCACACTTCTCTGCCCATCTGTCTTCAATAATCTGTCCCCCAGGACCAGGAGAAAGAAGGAATAATTAAGCTGTTCCATTAAGGAAAGAGGATGTTTTTGACCAGGGAAAGTAACTTAGCCGTTCAGCTCATCTCACAGACGGAGAAAAACGTGCGCTCACTGCCCACTGATGCTGCAAGTATGTACTGATTTGAAGTTGTTAATGAAGATAACTCTCTGTGCTGGGAGTGCTAGAAGAGGACGGAGGGTTAGAGAGGAGCACTGAAGTTTATCTGTATTCTGCAGAGTGCACCTGAGTAATAAAAGTCACCTTCCTCAGAAACCTTTGCCCAAGAGTGAACTCAATTCCTCACAGCATGTTTAAAAGAGTCCTGTAAGACACCTGCATGAATAATACTGAGTAGGGCATGCTCACTGAACTTCCTGGGATGCTGGATTCAAAGGGGAAAGAAAAGATGGTGAGAAGCAGAAAGAATTGGAAGAAAGAAAAAGGAGGGGGAGAAAACCAGGATATGGGTAAAAGATTGAAGCAGGATATGCATAAAAAACTGAAGCTGTAAACAAAGCTTACTGATGATTTACTGAGGGGGTGAGGCAAAGGACAAAACTGGGGTACAAGAAATTAATAGCATTATCTCACATATTGAAAATACCATGGGTCTCTTTCTCTGAAAAATCTGTCTTGAAATATATTGAGAGAAGCATCTTTCAATTACCAGCACATTAAACTCCAAACTTCATGGTGTCACAGCAAACAGAGAGGGGGAATGACTCTGAGGGGAAATGAATGATTAGGACTCCATCCACATCCCAGCTGCGACAGGATGTGTTTTCACAACACATCAACTGTTTAAATCATTTGATCTTCTTATTGTCTGACAGAGCAAATTAAATATGCGATCTGCTTTCATGAGGCTTCCTGGTTCAAATCCTGCAACTTTCCTTTTTTTAATATGTTTTTTTAAGTTAATTAGAGCTCAGCTTACAAATCCCACAGCAGTGATCCGCAGGTGATCCTGGGTGAACACCTACCAACTGGCAGAGTAAAAGGCTTTTTATAGCTGTCTCTGCTGGGGAGGCTGAGGGCACAGAGCAGGCTGTAGCTGCTGGAAGGCTCTGGGGCTTTGCTGTGACCCAGACATTCAGCTGTGCTCGTAGGCACAGGAAAAGATGTGCCTGCTGCCCGTGGGGCTGCCTTCCCTGCTCTGCCTGTCTCGGGAGCCACTGAGCTTGATGGAGGTGGTTGAAGAGGGCGGGCAGGGATATGAGGAGTGGAGTGAAAGTTGCACAAGGGGTTAAGAGTAAAGAGGGGGAAAAAAGGAGTAAAGTCCCTGGCAAGTTGGGATCCTGCCCAGCCACCACTGTGGAGGCTCTGGCAGACACCAAGAAGCACTCAAGCACCCAAAAATGCCTAGGGGGAGCAAAGGCATGAGGAATAATAGGCATGTTAGCACAGACTTTGAACACAAGGTACAGTTTGGAAAAATCAACCATGTTACAAGTCAGCACATTTTTCTGGAGAAGTGGCAGTGAGGGACACAACTTTCCTTGAGGGGAATGGACAGAGAAATGTGGGGCACTAAGCACAGTCAACAGGCCCAAGTTGTCATTCACAGATAGAAAAGTAATTCTGATCTGGAGATAGACTTGATTTCTTGATGCAGCACTGGAGAGTGAAGGTTTGTCTCTGGACTTGTTGGTTTGTGTTGGAAGTGGGTCAGAGAGGCCAGGAATTCACATCTAGGACGAGAACCTGACTTATATCCCAAGTCCTTTTGACCCACCAGAATGTTCTTCTGTGGCTACTGGGAGGTGACCATGACAAAGGTAAAATCACTGAGACACTGTACACTGTGATGCTGCACACATGTATACTACATATATATATATACACATATATATATGCTTGTGAATGAAAGAGATCATTTGAAACACAGGGGAGGACCATAATTTTATTCAATATTTGTAAAGTGAGTAACATAAAGGTGTCTTCAGGTATTTGCTGCAGATGCATACTGCATCTTGCAGTTTAAAGAATAATAATTAATACACGATAATATAAACGTTCCTCTTAGTGAAGGTGCCTCAATCAGGTGGCTTTTGTTTACATTTCATTCAAGACCAGTTTGGCACAGAGCGTTCAAAGCTTCCAGCAATAATTTCTGTTCCTATCAGCATAAACATGGCAATTTTCAGGCCGAAGAAAGTGTCCTAGACATTGTTACAGGGGACCAAAAAATGGTCGCTGCCATGGTTATGCAAGAATGTCTATTTCTTCCTAGCAGTCTGCAGTTTGCAGAATAATTACTTTACAACAATTAAACGGAATTTGCTAAGAGACCCTCAAGAATACTACATGGCAGCACTGCTGAACATCTATGCTGGCTGAGACAATGTAACTGGAGTGCGAGGCAGCTGAGTAGATCACACAACGATTTGGCTTTGTACCTTAAAGCGGGATCCACTGTGTTATGCTGCATAATGTGTTTCACTCCAGAGCATGGCAGGAGGTACAAAACACTGCACTGTACAGACCATACTACTTTCAAAAAGCTTTTGAAAAATATGTGCAGCTTAATTCAATATTGCTAGCCTCTGGTACTCTCTGGCAGGAACTTATAAATCTCTTATAAATCTCTCTGTTTATCTGCAAGAGCAGAGGTATGGAGGCATGATGGATACATCTTAATACTATCTTTGTTGTTGCATATAGGTTTTAATTTAATTTTACATTATGTGGCATTTACTTTATCTGCTCAGATTAAACTAATTCTTCAAGGGACACAAGGAAAGGGACTGAAGGTGATACAGGCAGTCTCCTGTGGTCTGGATCTGCACAGGCAGCCCCTTCCAGCCAGCTACGACTGGAGCCACCAGAGAATGTGATTAGAGGGGGAGCAGCATCTTCAGTGCTGGGCATTGGGAGAGATTTAAAAACTAAGAGAAAGTGAAGGTAAAACTATAATCTAATTTTGAAAAATGAGGATTAAAGGTTCCATTACTCATGCTGTTTCCACTGTACGTATGGAGGTAACAATATGTGATTTCGCTGGATGAAAATATTGGCCCCATGCAGCTAGTGTGGTGCAAGTAAATCCCTACTGTGTTTGTAATGAGGGAAGGTTAGGATCATGCAGATGTGTGACTGTAAGCCGGTTTAGTATTCGAGCTGGCATAATATGAAGAGATCGTTCCTTGCCTTACTGGCAAGTCTGGATATTCTCCACCATGTTGCGACAACAACAACAAAACCGCCGGGAGAGCGGCGTGGCTCCGCACCGCATCCCCCCGCTTATCACCCTCTAATGCACAAATTGGGTGTCAGCAGGGAGGCTCCCTGCCTGGGGTGCTCCGGGCTTTCTTTCCCATGAGGCTGCTTTAATTTCATATATTTGGTAAGCATCTGTTTTTACAAGGGTACCACAACGTCTAGAAGCCTGTAGGAAAATAATTCTGCTTATGTTTCTAAGGAGTCAGAGACTTGTGCCTCAGTAGTCCAGGGATGCCCCAGGGGCAGGGCTGCCTGCCCAGATGGGCTTACAGTTTAACCTGGAGAATAATAGTCGTGGATACTCGTGTGGGAAGGTGAGGGAAGAGAAGGGCTTCCCTGCTGAACAAGGAGGTCACTTCACATGTTTATCCACTGTCCATGCAGGATTGTGCAAAAAGAGTAGATGGAGGTAGCAGAAGCGAGCTATCACAACTAGGAATGCTTTGGACAAGTGGGACAAAAAGCTGCTTGAGGTTACCTGATGCACAGGGACAACACTTCTTCTCCATCACTAGGGAGGAATGGCAGTTTTGGCTAACTTAAGCAGAGACACAGGGAGGTGTGAGAGAAATTAGATGTGGATCAGTGGCAGGATCTCTTCTCAGAAGAGAAGGAAGCTGGCAGGAAAAGAGAGCATAGTAGGTGATCATGCAGCGGAAGCAGAAAGCAAGAATTACAGCTGGAGTGGTGGGGAAAATGAATGTCTTTGAGACTGTGTGTACTGAGGAGAGACAGCAGAGCCTGACTCTGAGCTCTGTGGAAGGTGAGGAGCTACGTGCTGGTGCGTGGGGCTGGGGGCATTGGCAAAGGCAAAGGAAATTATATATCACTCTAATCTGCAGTACATTCCTTGTTGTCTGGGAATACATATGTCAGCTGGGGAGATACCTGTGGAGGTTACTGAAATTAATTGTATTTTTGCATTTCCCTCTCTCTCCTCCTCACCTCCCACAGACGCACACACACAAATTTCTATAGGTATAAATGTAACACTGGAGTTTCATTATGGGTACCAGAATCACTTGTCTCGAACCATCACATTGTCATATGAACATTTTTTGATTCCATACCTCCCTCAAATTCCTGGGCATATAGAGAAGTTGTAATTTCCAAGGAAAAGAAAAATAAAAGGAAAACAAACAAATAAACAAAAAACCCAACCAAAAAAACCCAACCCTTTGCATCTCCAGGAAGCTTTCCAAATTTATCTATCTATTAGATCACCAAGAATTTTCTGGAGACTGAATTTTCTGGCCTATGTGGCTTAATAGATCTGGATGCCTGAGGTTTAAAACTGCCTTACTGATGGTAAGATTTTTCCCACCTCTAAGTTGCAGTAGATTAATTGTGCCTGGGAGATAATTATACAGGGACACTTTCACTGATGCTGACCAAATGGACAGAAAAGGGCTGATGGGCAGGGACCAAACCAAAAATAGAAATTGGAAGATCCACTGTCCAGTACACATGTAGGTCCCAGATGCTGGAGTGAAGTGGGTTCTCAGTAGTGTTTTTATTGCTTTATAACAAGCAATTCATTAGGAAAAAATAAAAAATTGTATTGTTAACACATCCTTAACCTGACAAAGCATATATGAAACAAGGAGGCATTTATTTCTGTGAGTGTACCTGTTCTTCATTGAACACATCAGCATATTGAATGCTGCTTTTAAAAGACACAATACTTGTTCCCCATAGTTCATAATTTAATTTATAAATATACTACAGTATCAGAAAGAGTATCAAAATAAATTCATGCCATGATTCACTGTGTCAGCACATTGACTTGCAATGCTGCTGCCATGCAGGCTTTTCCTGCATGTGAAAGGAAAGCATCAAGGGAAATCTGAGTCCAGTGCTCTCACAGAGAGTTTTGCACCCACTTCAGAGTGGTGGGATTTCATGTGGGAGATGTTGCAGTGTTCCTACCCAGTGCACTCATGTTCTGTGCATTTATTTCATCTTCCTCTCTAGAAAGATATTTTCCTTATTTTTTGTAACAGTAGCCAGCACAGATAAGGTTTTATCCAAAATTAAAATGCTGCTGTGTTGGAATAAGTGACCACTCTTGGGTCTTTAAAATTCTTACTTCCAATTTTTCCTGAAAGGTGCAATATCTGAAAACCCTTTCTCTCAGCCTTTTATGTTTCTTTTTAAATTAATAAAAGCTGAAAGTCTCCATTAGTATAACACAAACATTTGGATCTGAAGAAGAAATCTACATTTTTTAAAACTTGATGGACAATATTAAGTGATCAACATCAATTTAAAATTGCATGCTGTAATAAATATGCATTTTGCATTTAGAGAATTCATTGGAGAATTCTTCCATTTACTACCTTCCATTTACTAACCAGGTAAATTCCACCTTTAAAACAGTCATATTCTTTCTCATCACCATCAGTGTAAGCTATTTTCAGATAGTTTTTGTGAGTGGCCAAGATTGTGTTTGTCCTGCTGCCAAATGAACTAGCATGGATTATTTTACACTGTTTAAATGGTACTTAGGGTATGCACAAAAAGTGTGCCATCCATGTTGCTTTTTACCACCTCTGATCACTGTATTTTCCCTTTTGTGGACAGAGATTTTACTTCTAATCCTCCAAGAGAAAGATTGTGGAGAGATGTCAAAGTTTGCTATTCAATTGAGGTGTCACACAAAGGCTCTTCTATGAATGACCCTGGCAGTGTTAAATTCAAGAAAACAGTGCCAAAGGGTATGTGGCCACGTGAAAGATTTCCATGGTTTGTTTTTGTTTTTTTTTCCATATTGCAGGGTTTGAATTTTGGGGTGTTTTTTTGACCAGTAAGATTGTTTTTATGTGTCCACCTGAAATGATAAGGGATTATTACCTCTGGATCATAGATCTAAACCTAGCCTAGGTGTCCTTTCAATACTCATTGTAAAAATAGACAGCAATTGTAGTACTCTCTTCATTTCCAAAAAATATCAAACTTAATGGTTCAAATACTTGCCAGGTAAGTGATACATGAAGGAGGGAACAAGACTGTCCCGTGCTGTGGGTCCCCTCACCAGGGAGAAGACCAGGCAGGTAGCAACTTACCCTTGTGACAAAGAAAGCCATGTGACAAAGAAAAGCACGGAATGTATTTCGGTGACCGTGAGAGGAGATGGGGACCACAACCACCAGATCCATCCCACTCCTATTGTTCTTTCTGGCTCCAGCACCTTGGGACAGGCTGGTCACTGCCAGCCCTTGCAGTGTGGCCTTTCATCCTGGTCTGGTTCCACCCTTGTGGAGCAGTATTCAGGCTGTATTGCTGTGGACAAAGTCAAAATTCCATCGATGGTTTAGTGCCTGTTCTGACAAGATACAAGAGGTATCCATCTCCCAGGCTATAAGCGTAGCAAGCAGAATGAACTCTAAATTCAGAAAATGTCACATTTTTAAAAACCAGTTTTGGTGCTTTCAGCCAGTTCCCAAATGAAAAGACCTAATGCTTTCTAAAGTCTGATTTTTTAATAAAAACTATTTTCATGTGCCACGACAATGCAGTTTTAGAGTCATATGTTTACTGCATATACTCTGAAACATGAGATTTATACAGGGATCAACTGCTTCTGCATCCTGAATCATTCCAAAGATGGATTGTCTGTAAATAGGAGACCTTGAGGGAGCAGAAAATATAAGTAAGAAAGTGCAGTTGCTCTAACAAGCAAAAATCCTTAAAGTAGGGCTTTTCAGTGGTTTTCAGTACTCAAAAGCATTTAAAAGAAAAGCTGGCAGTTTCCCACACAAAGACACACTGACAATGCAAGACAAGTGAGAGAAAAGGGAGCTGCCAGATAGAACATGCCACTGCAAACCTCTGCAGCATGGCAGAACCCAGGCCACAGGAGGGGACCCCCTACACTCATGCTTCTTCTGAACAGTGCATGGGCAGCAGGGCCCCTAAGAGGGCAGGGAAACAAGCCTGCCTTTAGTGCTTCTCACACAGGTTTGTCTCCCCCTTCCAACACAACTTCCTCTGAGGTCACACCCTTGGGGAACCACTGGTTGCTGTGACAGAAGTCCCAGTGCATCCAAAGAACACCAGAGGGAGGGTGATAGGCAGGGATACAAACAAAATGACAACTTTCTGTTTTTCAGAGCAGCAGCAGTGCCCTGCACACTCAGTGGGACAAAGTTTGAAGGCAGCACCTTGGTTTATCAGTGGTAGAACAAAGCCCCGCTCTGTCCCAAACCCGTGGGGGCTGAGTTGGGGAGGAGCACATGCACAAGCAATGAACAGGCTTATCTATATCACCTGCTCTAAGTGCATTAGTACCAAGATGCTGCAGCCCTGGTGTTTCAAAGATACCTGTTTCTGGGCAGATTTTAGTAACTTGGAGAAGCTGGCTCCAAGCATATGGAGGAGACTCTAAAATATTACTTCATCCTGCAGGTTTTCAAGAAGGAAAAGAATGTTCAAGAGTCACCTTTAAGCAAATTCACAGGTGAATCAAAGCAAAAGAAAAATGTTCTTTGCAGACAGCATTGGTGGTTACCAGTGCCTGCCCACAACAGGTAGCTGCAACATCTTCTTCTGTGAGAGTTTGGACCTGTGTATCTTCATTTACCCTTGGAAAATGAGTGCAGAGCATTTCTGACTGGCAGGATTCACATTCTCACCCTCTACACAGGGCTGAGCTTTTGGAGAGACATCTCAGACCTGCCTGAGCTAGTCGTTTGGGAGAAGCACTTCTGCAACAGGAGTCTTAAGTTGTCATAGTGTCCTTTTAACCATGCCTAATGCAGGTATCAATAGTATGTAGTAGGACAGTTAAGAATTGGACTTCTAAACTCACCAGGACTTTATGCCCTCCAGAATTTGGCCATCTGAAACTACAGGAGTCCCTAAGTCAAGCACTCAAGAGAAAGGGAAGTATAATCTACTAAAATCACAGAATCCCCATAATAAGGAATTGTTGGCTCATGTAGATCACTTTCCACTTTAACTTGTGCCTTTCCTAGGCAGCATGTATATCTCCTACCTTTTGTGTACAGTAAATATAAGCAGTGAATCCAGTTTGTACCAGCTTCCCTGGCCACAAAAGTTGACCCACTGTCTTTTCTTTCAAAGGCAGGCTTTATAAAGCTTGCGTTGCAGTTCAGCCTTGAGTTGGGCTGACATTTGTTTCCTTCTCCAAATGAGTTCCTTGGTTACATTTCAAGCAGACTTCTGAAAGTATACAAATGTACTTCTAAAACTGATAATCATCTTCGGGGGGGAAGGCTTATATCCTGTTTTTGCTTATGAGAAGGGCCCCAGGCACCCTGATTTAAAAAATGATCTGACAAGAAGCAAAGACTCAAATGCTCTTTGACACATATGCATCTGACACCTCAGATAATCAGCATAGTTTCATGGAATTAGCTGAAACTCCATCCTCACCCCCCACCCCCTGCTTGTCATCTCACAGCAGAAAACATGCTGAATAACAGTGCATCACACCAGGTTCAGGCTTTTATTGTATTTTCAGTCCAGAAGGTGAAAAAAAAATTCTTTTTTTTTCTCACTGTTTCTCTTCCATCAGCAGAGCTATCCTTTCCTTGATGCCATATCAAATGTTTAAAAATTTTCCACAGTTTAGTCTTAAAAGCTGTACATGAAGCCAAAGAAGGAAAAGAAGAAAAAAGAGAAGAACAAATGGAGCTGTTCAAGCTCAGCTTTCAAACAAAGAAGGCTGATCAGGACCTCAGTACTTTGGAGCTGAAAGCCCCGGCCTCCCCTTGGACAAATGCCTTCACTTGTCACTGATTTCAGTGACATCTGCACAGTATGGTCATGGACCCATCTTGTTTCAAAAACTCTCTGTCTGTGCAAGATTTTGCTCATAAAAGAGAACCTAAAGGATATGTGAGTCATATGAGAGCACATGGATTTGGAAAAGGAGCACTTCACTGTGTAGAGGAGTGCAATAAAGCCTTGCTCGCCCCCTTACCTGAGGTATTTTTGCAACACATATATTTACAAGATTCCTTCTTTATTCTCATCCTCTTTGATCTATGCAGTTCCTTTGATGCAGGCAAGTGATAAATCTCTGTGTCTTTCCTCCCAAGACTTGCAGACAGTATGTGCCCTACTCTCACGACTACAGCCAGTACCTCCTGAGTTTGATTGCTCCTCTTCCTCTTTATCCTCCTGCATCCTCCTCCCACTCACCAAATTTACCAGTCTTTGCCCATAGCTATCTCCTTGTTCCTTGGCAGCACTATCCTTAGGTGTCCTTACAAGTGACATTGATGGAAAAATGACCTGTAATCCTCAATCCTGCCCAGATCCACTTGGTTTCTGAGGATGCTGGTGCAAGAGGTGAAAAGGAGCTCTGCATGGATAGGCATCCAGGGGCTTGTTTTCATTCTTCCATCTCCACTTCAAATGCAGCATCACAAAACCTGATTTCCTTCACCTTTCCTGGCACCTCTGCTTTTCTTGATGACCAGTATTGCTGGTCCTATGTCTATCTGTACCTGTGTGTCTCCTGGTCTTTTTTCTATGTGTTGTAGACAGAAACTCTCTTCTTCAGTGCTTTTGTAGTCTCTGGAGCCACAATGTCCCAGCCCATGCCTGGACCCTCCAGCAACTTGAGTCAGACCATATTGCTGATGCAATACTGTAGACAAGGGGTTTGGATTTCCAGAAATATTTTTCTTTCCATATGTTTTTTTCAGCAGTCATCCGTTAGTAACCTCTAAAGAAGGAAATATTTACCCAGGCTTTGATTATCTTGCATCTTACTGAAGATATCTTTTCTACCAACCTTCCAAATTCTCACCTAAACTGAACAAAACACAGTTTCTTTCATCAGGCTTTGCTTTAGCTCAGCGAGATTTGAACTGGGGGGAAAAGTTAGCATCTCCGTAATAAGACTAGAAAAATGACAGACCACATTATGTTTTGGCTGCTTATCTGAGGTCTCTGAGCTACCATGGTTTCCATCAGCTTCAAATATGGAAGCTCAGCAGCTTTGGAGAAAAACAGGTCATGTAATTCTATACATTTCATTTGGAAAACTGACATAAAACTGCTCTTTTTTAAAATTCCCAGTAGCTTTTGCTTTTAAAAGGCTAGGAATACTTAAAAGGATGGTGTCTGCCTCCATACTTTAGAGTTGCAGATGCCAGCAAACACTGGAAAATGCAGGTAGCTGGAACCAAGAAGGCAGTAGGGGATTGATGTTCCTACAAGTTTGGCAAGGAAAGTGAAAAATTCACCTCAGCAAAAGGACAGAAAATATACAGTGAGTGGATAAGATCCTTCACCAGCCTCACAGCCTTCATAGATAAAGGGTTGGCAATCCAGCCTCATTGCATTCATGGGGGGAGTATTTTGTAAAAGCACTGGCATCCAGCAGTACACATTACTGCACAAGTGTTACTATTAATAGGATTAAGGCTTGCATTTATTATGCTGTGCAAAGATAGCAACTGTGATAAATGAGACTGCAAATAGTGCCCACTTTAACCCTTTTTATAATCACTCTTCTTTTTAGACATCATTTTCCGTACTCATTTAAATACTTGACTCTTGCCCGTGCTGGACAAAAAGAAAAAGTATTTCAGGCAGCTCATTACAGTAAACATTAAGTATAAGAGCATTAATTTCAACAATCAGATATAAAATATATCTGTAAATGAAGCAGCTGTCTTCATTACATACTCAAACACACTATTCTACGTGTAATTGTGTGTGTTTGCATCTCACAAAGTGTCTCTAGTTTGTGTCATTTGGAATCACCTCATATTTTACAGTAAAGGCAACGACATAGATGCCCTACAAATAGCAAATCCAGAAATCAATTGCAGCTGTAGTCCTTGCACTGAGGTTCAGTGTGTGCTCCTGCAGGTAAGAGATACCATCCATGGACAAAGCTTGGTTCTCTGTCCAGGGCATTCTGTGCCAGCCAGAGGGCACGGCCTCGGTCTGAGCAGTGTGAGTCACACAGGGCTGGAGTGTGCTCAGCCTTGTGAGATTTACAGGGTGATCAATGGCTTCAGCATCCTGAATTACTCTGGAGATGGTTTATTAGGAAGGGGCCTTAGGGAGCAAGGAATAGGAGAGAGTAGATTCACAGTTAAAGGAAGAATTGGTACAAGGCAATTTATACGTGAAAATTCAGATCCCCTTCTGAATTTCCTAAAAGCTTGATGTGTCTGAGTCCAGGGCTTTGCTCTGGGCCCTTCTCTAGAACTGATGCACAAGTAAATCAGGCTCCTGTATGAAATCGTTCTTAAATGTGTAAGGCACCATCAATCAAAAGCTTTCCTCTGTTCAGTCCCTGCAGAGCTATTCTTGGCATGCTGTTGGAAAAACGCAAAGGCAGAGAGATGCTCTTTTTTTCCCTCTGAACACGGTCCCAGAGAGACAGCTACCCTGCATAAGGAATGCAGCCCATATTCCCTGTCTGTAAGTCGAGTTTCACAGTGTGTCCTCGCCTCCTCTGCCAAGGTGATCGATTCCCAGTGTCTAGGACCGTCAGGTCAGTGTCTGGTCCACACTTATCCACAGATATTTCTACATCATCTGACTGCCAAAGATTTCTTTCTCATTTCTGGAACAGTGTTACCCAGACATGCCCTAAAATTTCATGAGGAAACTACAGACCAGCTACTGCCTCCACTGTCAAGTATAGTCAGCTCCTCAGTGCCCCAGAGCAACATGAGAGCAGAGCAAAAAGACTGGTGTCCCCTCACGTATGGCTGGAAAGCAGGACTTAGAAACCACTATGCAGGACTTTTGGATGCCCTCACAATTAGTAATAATGGAAAACCTTGGTGTGTTATTGCCAGCCCCTGAGCTGCACCTCGTTGAAATAGGAACCTTACTCTGGGCATCAGAGATCCTTGCTTATATGTACACAGACACAGACATTTTGCTTATAGGACTGGTTTCTGAAATCATTTAAAGGATATTTGCAGAACCAGGAGGAGATAGAAAGGCAGGAAAGACAGGAGGAAGAAGGAGTGCTGGGAATTACCATACCTGGGGCTGCAGCACTAGATCCTCCTCAGCGCATTGCAGGATTTTATGTCAAGGTTTCCCACACTGACATTAACCCTCAATCCACACATCGATGGCTGTGTTCCTACCGGGGTGTTTCAGGAGATACACTGCCAAACAAAGCCTTTCAGCAAAGAGCACAGCAGTGAAATCAGATTGACCTCTCAAATTTTCTTCTGTATTTTTTTTTGTTGTTACAGAAAAGTCTTGCATAAGGGTAACCACATATTTTGCAATGCCAAGATGCATATCATTCACATATAGAGGTTACACAAGCATCACTGGGAGAATGTATCCCTTCAAGATTTGTTCTAATTAGTGACTTGAGCTTTCATTTAATTACACTCTTTAATGCACATCTTGGAATTACAGAGGTGGGTGTAATTTAATTAGCCAAAAAAAAAAAAAATCCAAGACAGGTTTCTATTCCCTTAAAATATAGGTTACACTTAAGACATGATGGGGATGACACAGATATTTCCCAGGAACAAGGTCCGTACACCTTCACCTTGGGGTATGTTCAGAGGCAGCCCCGGGCGTGCGAGTGTGAGCACGGCTGGAGGCTGACAGCTGCTCATTACAGGCTGCTTGGGGGTCTCAGCCTGGCTCCTGGAGGACAGGTGGCCACATGACAAACGAAACCCCTCACAATTAGCACTAATTGACACTCGTGTGGCCGGTCTCCAACGAGAGGTCAGGGAGCGGGTGAGCTCAGAGGCTGAGCATCGCGTCCTGGCAGTGAGGGTCTGTGGTGGCACCACTGCCACCACCACACTGCTTTGTGCAAGCACAAGACCCAGTCAGAACCAATGTTTTGGCAGCCCGTGTGTTCACCAGGGCTCCCTGTGGCCCCTGACTAAAACTATCCCAGTTTTAGATCTGCTGTGAGTGCCTCAGCCTGGCCTCTTACCCACACCAGCTCCATGAAGTTGCCCTATCATCCATGCTCTTCATCCCCTCCCCATGGATGTGCTGGCTTTCTGGAGAGCAGATGCAAGAGTCTGAGTTTGCTACCACCTCCCACCTTTCATTTTTTTCATTTAGAAACATTTCCACATTAAAAATGTGCAATAAACTGACCAGCTGCCACCCCTTGATGCTTAATCCTCTCTAATCTGGTCTGGGAACACCAAAATGTACAATTTTGCTTATTATGCAGCTTACAGAAATAATTGAGTGTAGCAAGTAGAGAGGGTAGCAAGTCAGGAAAAAAGGAAACTAACCCCTCAGCTATTTATTTATCATTTTCTAAGGACCTGTATGGCACACTCACACTGCTGTGAATGATCTCCTGCTCCTTAGAGAGCACATACGGCTACTCAAGCTGTGGACTGAAAAATGCCCCTTGTCCAACACAGGCCCTCTCCATCCAGGAATGAGATAGCCCGTGCCCCACAGACCTTGCAATTCAACAGCAAACAACATGGTCCTCAGGGATGGAATTAATTGGAGTTTGGATTTTATACTGGTTGGCTTGATTGACTTCATCTGAGGCCTCACAAAAGCAGTAAGTCTTTCAGAGGGGCTCCCTATAAATTTATGGCTCACAAGGCAGGAAAAAAAATCTCATGTAAATTATACCCTTTGAAAATGATCATGAGGTATGGAGATGGCCCAGGGGACTGTCAAGGAAGTTTCATCTCTTGCTCATTTAGCATAGGTAAGTAGCAATAACTCGTTATTCTCTTGAAGTAATCCAAAAGCTTAGGAAAAACCAGGTGGTTTATCAGTTTACTTATACTGTGCCCTGTAGCCAATTATGTTGCTGTCTGTCATCAGATATCTACAAGGTTTTCCCCATGAAAACCAGCAGGTCTAAGGACTGACTGAGACACACAGACAGATTGGTGTGGTCCTTTCTTGGTGCACGGCCTTTCTTCCTTTTGCTGAGGAGCCACAGCCATACCCAGATAACTTGGTGAAATGATGGTGCCGCATGGGGACCAATTGAAAGTGGATCTGACGGAGCCACTGGCATATTGTTCCACGTTATTACACACTGATCCTAGCTCATCTGGAGCCTCACAGTCTTGTCTTCAATAAATTTCATAGCTCCAGTTGTGATTTCTAATCCAAATGTCTAACACGATCTTGTTCTATGATCTCACCAGTTTTTCCCAGCATTCAGCTCCTCCTGACAGAAATATAAAATCTTATCTTAGAGTCATAGAATATCTCTAGCTGGAAGGGCACCGGGCTACCTAAAATAAATCATATCACTAAGAATGTCATCCAGATGTTCCTTGAACTCTGACAGGCTTGATGCCATGACCAATTTCCTGGGGAGGCTGTTCCAGTGACTTATGACCCTCTTGATGAACAACACAATCTCAATATCCAATCTGCACTTCCCTTGATCAAATTAATTTCATTTTCTTAATTCTTTGGAGAAAGAATTTCTCTGAGGATCTGACTGTCTAACTTGTATAAAAGAGAGTTCATGGCTGAGGCATCTATAGAAAGTGAAGTATTCAGTAAAATTCAGCTTAAAAATATTATTTTCCAGTGTAGCTGTGTATCCCTCATCCCAGCTCTGAGAAATATTGAGTCTTTTCTTTTTCTTGTCCTGGGCAAAAGCTATAGAAAAGCAGTATAGAAAGTTCTGGAGGACAGGGTCCTCTCTCAGGCATCTGCAAACCATCTAACAAAGTCATCAGTTCTTCACAAAGTACAATATTAAGAGCATATTGTTTCACACATGCTGCTTATCATTTTCCACTTTGAAACAAGCAGCTACAAGCTCTTCTAGAGGAGCATTTTAGTGGTAGCAAAGACAATCAACTTGGAAAAAGTGACTGATTGCTGTAGCGCTAGTTTGCATTTCATGTCACCTTGCTTTCAAGTTCTCATTAATTACATTACATTAATTAATTAAGCCTGATAGCACACCTGTTGTTAAGAATTATCCATACTTGATAGTTAGAGACACCAAAAGAGAGCTATTGGAAAGCTTGCTTAGAATCTATATTAAAATTGAAAACTAGTCCAGTTTTATACTAGACCCAGATTGTATCTGCGTAAATACATGGTCTCCCTCTATAGTTTCCCACTGTACCCAACACTTCCCAGCTTCTAAAAACAGAAGCAGTATCACAGGAGTCATCCTCTCCCTTCCCAGTATGGAGGAGAAAACTTGGATTATTTATGTGTGCAAGAAAATTACTGCAAAAAGGTGACAATTGCAAAAACTCCTCTGTCTTCAAGCTTTTTGATCCAGCCACTGGAGCTGGCCCTTAACTTCTATCTGGAGTGAAGGCAGAGCCAGTGCAGGTGGCTGAGCCCCCATGGAAGGGTTTACTGGGTGGTGGTAACAGCTGGACCAGCCCCAGGCACTGATGGAAAGGGCAACAGATGGAGGCTGCAAGTGGCCAAATCCTCACCTTTTCCTGCAGTGCCGCAGAGCAGAGGGAGTCAGGTTGGGCTCCCCTTTCCCTGGCCCCCATGCTTGTGGTGGACAAGGGTGTGAAGATCAGCCTCCCCTCTCCCACCCACCACCCAGTGCAGCTCAGCCTTGCCCATGCCCTGGGAAGCCCAGCTGTGGGCTACAGCACCTTGTGCCATGCAGGAATGCCCTTTCCTTTCCAGGCAGGGCAGGATGTCACAGCCAAGCATCAAGATGATGGGGGCACAGGCCACCATATCCCAGTCCCTGTGTGACCTGTTACAGATTTCCTGGTAATTCCCTCTAGGGGAAAATGGGTTGCCAGCTGCGTCCAGATGAGTCCAGAATCACTCTGGGCTATGACCCACCACAGTCTGTGTCTGTGTCCCAAACAAGGGCCATTCAGCCCTTTGCATGGCTTCCTCACAGACTAGAAAATCAACCCAGGAAAACAAAGGCTCCTTGCTGCTGGGTTGCGTGTGGAAGGGTGTCCTCCCAACATCCAAAACGTCAACAGCCCAGCTGCACCCTTTTCATTATTTGCCCCTCAATCTCATCTGTTGCACATGATGAAGGCATTCCTGTTTCCCAGGTGGCTCCTCAAAGGCAGAACAGAGGTAAGGCACCATGCTTCCACATCCTCCTTCCTCTCCAGCAGTGTCCTTGCATCACTGATGCCAGCAACTGAATACTTCCCAGAGAGTTAATTTGTGAAAAGAAATGGTATCGATTCAAGGGGTGTGCAGCCGTAATTCTATCATTCGGCTTTGACTCTGCACAATCACACTTCATTTTCAGTCTCCAAACAATAAATAAATATAAAATGAGCATTGGCTTAAATAGCATTTAACACGCGTGACTTCCCAAAGAACAGCATAAAAGCAGAATCCATTGCTGCTTTTCCCTTATGTGAATCAATGGGAAATGCTGAATGAGTTAAGAAAAGTAGAGAATAAAAAAAAAAAAATAGAGATTATTGTTAGAACAGGGGGCTTTCTGCGCTGCTTGTGCTGTATATCCATGATCCTTTTGTGTCCCTCTTTATCCTACCCTGGAATGGAATTAGCTTTCAGTCTTTCATTTTTTTTTTCTTAAATTTGATCTTATTTAAATCAGCCCCTTAGCAGGTTGGCTGAATTCTTGAAAGCCTAACACAGCCTGCAGATGTCTGTCTGTGCAGCCACATGGCAGAACCAGGCTTTGGGGGTCCCCAGAGCATCACGCGGGACCGGGAACTTCTTGGTGCCGGTTCCAAAAATCCATATCCCTTTCCAGTTCATTACAAACACCTATTGTTTGCCATATTTATCTGCCATCACTGCTGTTTGTTAGCAAATGGAAAAAGAAATGCCAGGACTAAATTTCAGCCTGCCCTTAGAATAGTGGAAAGGGGCTACAGGAATTGAATGACAGATGGTCTTTGAATGATATACAGAACCTCTGCCCCTGGGCCTGCTTTGGAGAAGCTGTTTTGGATTGTTGCTCAGAAGAGTGGGAGGTTGTTGTGTGATATGTGATTATTCCATAATAATTTTAATTATTTTGCCTGTTTTCAAACAATAGTCTCAGCCTTTTTTAATTTTTACACTCACTGAGTTGTGACACGACCATTCTTTCCTCTGTGTTAGCAGGGATTAAAATCAAACCCTGTATCCCTTCCCATTTTTTTTTTTTTCAAATAATCCATGTTTAAATAAATTACCTCAGCCTGGAAAAGTGAGTTACAGGGCATTCTCCTGACGTGTGTGGCAGAGAGAAAAGCGAAGGGCTGGGGAACAGGGCTGGGGGGATGGGGAAGGCTTTATTGTGTTTTGCAGGATGAGATTGTCACCGTAACAAGTTTCAAGAAGAGCTGCTCTTTAACTCCTCTTCCTCGGCACAGAGAGCGCAGCTCTGGGAACCTCATTTACATGCATATGGGTATCTGATTGGATCTGTTCAAAGGTACAGTAGGAGTCAGTCAGATTGAATATGATGTGCATATAAATGAAGTTCCCAAAGTGGGGTGTGATGCTTCAGGAGAGACAGGGAAAATATGCTGTCTCCGCTTCATCCAAAGTCCAATAGAAACTTGGGGATTTTATTCTTTTTTAACTGGATTGAGATAAGCAAGAGTGGAAGCAAAGAAAAAAAAAACCCCACCATATATATATGTACAAATATATATATGTATTTATGTATGTATGTATGTATTTCCCCCCTCCCCACTTATTGAATTTACATCTTAGGCCGAACGCTCACCGCTGGAGCCCCATAAATCGCATTAGCTCTGCGTTATCGGAGCACAGTTTGGTTTGCAGACAGCTGCACACACACCCCTGCACAGGGCAGGGTTGCAGGGAGTTGCACCTCCTTTGCAGCACATGCACCGCGCTTGCATCCATCCCTCCGCTGACAAGCAGGGATACGAGGAAAGCTCTTGGGCTTCGCTAGGCTTTGGCCTTTCTTTCAGTAGATCCTGCTCAGCCAAAGCCACCACTCACAGGTTTTTAGCTAATCAGGGGGCAAGCAGCATGTGGCTTTGGCTGAGCTTTGTGCTTGGGTGCAAGGCAGCAAGCACGAGGCGTTCATGGGGCAGTTGGAAGTGTCAGGCAAATACATTGCTTGGGAGGAGATTTGGTCCACCCTCAGGAGCTGGTGTGCTCCAAAAGGGATAGGAATTACCAGAAAAATGCAGCACTATAAAAGGTAAATGACTAAAGGGAACTCTTTTCCTAGCAAAATAATCATTAGCAAAAGCTACATTTCCAGAAAGCACTGAATTTAAACAATACTGCAGTGCTAACCTGGGACAGGAAACAACAGTGTGCCTACAAGGCAGGACTCCTTTGGTTTGTGGCGCCTTCTGACCTTGCCAGTGGGCCAGGATTTGGGACACAATCCCAAATCCCCGTGGCATATGAGTGCACACCAGACCCTTGGGAGAGCTGCATAGTCCCAAGGTGTCCCAGCCCTCTTTTCACAGCTGGGCCAATAGCCAGCTCTGCCTCCTCCCTTAAGCTGGCTGCAAGGAGGAGCACATGGAGACTGGGAGATGCCCAGAGGCCACAAGGATGTGTGCTTTCCCTGAGCCTAGCTCTATCCTGAGATGTTGCACCCATGGCTGTGGGGAGGGGGCTGTGGAGGCAGTGCAAGCTGTAGGTGAAGGGATCCTACACCTCATCGAGGACACTCTCTGTAATACCTGCAGTTTTATTTTCAGCAAATCTCTGTCTGTCTGCAGCACTGTCTCACTTGTACTGCAGCTAATGCCCAGCTGAAATTCAGATCGTTCCAGTCCCACCAGCAAGGAGAGCCTGGGGAGTGTACTCAGCCTCCACAGGGAGACGTGCCGGAGGATGAAATCTTACGGGGCACTCTTGTGCCACAAGCAGCAAACCCAGCAAGCAGAGACCCACCTGTGGAAATAAAAATACCATGCATTGCTCTCTCCTCGGTGTTAAAGGAAGACAAGAAGAAATAGCTTACATAGTGATGAGGATGCTCTGGTAAACACCAAGAACACCTTGAAGCTAGATGCCATCATTTCAAAACCTTAAAGCCACAATGCACATCTCTAAGAGAAATTATTCCAATGCAATCTGAAAAACTAAACTTAAAAGCTCTGTTTCATTTTTGTTCTTTTTTTAAAAAAAACATTCCAAGACTTGTATTCTGGTCTGGATGTTTCTCATAAAACATTAAATAATATCAAACATTTCAAGCCGTCATTAAAAGGAATTTACTGTAAGGCTTTAGGGATACTACCAGACATAAAAAGAGGAATATGGAGCACAGGTGAATACAACAGAGAGACATTTCCATTCCTGCTGCTTAAAAAAATATTTGTTTCTGTAACTTTGGGCTACTTGCTATTTGTGTTTCAAAATCTAAAGAGCTTTGTTTTGCCTTTACTTTAAAGCTGCACTTTGAACTTCTTTAGAAAGAACCTATGACAAGCAGAGCAGGTATCAGGCCTTAATAACAGGGCCTAAACTGCAGTGTTTGTGGAGGATTATGAAGGATGGCCACTGCTAGAAGAGAGGGCTTACAGGCAGGAGCACATTTCAATTTTTATCTGCAGTACAGATGATAAAATAAAATCTTGGACAACTCACCAATGACACTAAGCTTGGTAGAGTGGTAAACAAGGAGAGCAGCTTATTGTTGCAGGCAAACAGGAATTGTCTGGATGGATGGTTGCAAGTCAGCAACGTGCATTTTTAAGATAGGTGAATGAAATGTAATTCAAGTAATACATAGGGGAGCAGAGAGCAGGCTCTGCCTGGGCCTCAAAAAAGACTTGGAACCACTGAAGACAAGAAGCTCTTCTGCCCCTACAGAAGCTCTCACAGCAATGATATTGCAGAAGGGACAGTGTGGTCTTTGTATGTATAAGAAAATACTTGATAGAAATCACAAACTGTCTTGCCTCCACAGTCCTAGATACGAATGTCCATCTCTAGTGAAGACCCCAAAGGGTCCATATATGTGTGTCTGATATTTCTGGGTCTGAGAGATTTTAGCCTGCTAGCCTGCTAACTTTCTCCCAAGCAAGAAATTCTTAAGAAAGCTTCTTCTCAAAACAAATCCTGGGAAACAACTATCCTTTCTCAAAACAATTTTCTCCAGGTATTGTTTTGCTTTTCTAGTTCTCAAAACATTTTTGCTGTTTCTCTAGTTTAACCAATGAGATTAGTGTCGTTCCTATTCACCAACCATGTTCAGTCTGTACCAGAACACCTTATAAAAAAGTAGTAAGAATTAGACAATAAAGTTTTCTATACTCTTTGCCTTCTAAAATATTTAAAGTCTCTCATCTTTTTTCGTGTCCTACAACAGCACATATACTTGTAAATTAAATATAAAGCTAAGAAGGCTAAGAAGGGCTTTTCAGCTTCTCCAATGTGGGCACAACACACATGATGAGTGGGTTGCAACTGGTGCAAAGCACTGGGACTCCACGTTTGCATGTTAGATGCCTGGAGACTTCTCAAAGAAAAGGAAGCATAAGGGTGTAATGCACAGGGAATTTGTGTGGTTTAAAGGAGTCTTTTATCATCTGTAAAATGTCCCCCAGTCTGAATTGTGGCACCATCAGTTGAAAAGTTACAGCGGATACTCAGCACCCACTTAATATTTATAATGAGCCTGGAGATCTCAGTGGCGAATCAGCTGCTTGCCAAAACCCTCTGTCAGGCTGCTGATAATAACCTGAGGTCATGGGCAATGAAGTATGGGGCAGAGATCCTCACTCTTATGTTTCCTTGGAGATACGCTGCTATCTTATGTCTGTCCATGCTTTAGTCAGGGCGCTGGACTAAATGACCTCCCAAGGTCCCTTTCAACCTGATTTATTCCATGATTCTATCATGATACCTTATAAGAAGTGAATATCAAGTCACAGACCTCAGCCCCAGACCTTGCAGGGTTTTTCTGTCCATCACCCTTGTAAGTTCCCAGCTGGACCACTTTTACCACTGAAACACTGCAAGTGCCTCTGTGATAAATGGAATTGCATGTAAGGAAAGCATGATTTTGGCCATCTGGGATTATGTTATAAACACTTCTAGAAGAAAAAAAAGAAAGTATTCCTGGGAAATAATTGTAATTTGTCATTATTTCAACCTTCAGAAGGAGTTTTGCAAATAGTTATACACTGCCTTTATATAAAAAAGTTAAATCATATCATACATATATGATATGCATAATATTGCTTCCTTGAATTGGCCATATATAAGAGAGATTATAAGGTATGAATATAAGTGGTTGCTTAACTAAAAATTCATATTGAAGTTAGGGACCATTACCCTAGATCTAGCTACCAGCATTAATAATGTAAACAACAACAATAAGGAGATTTTTCCCAGTTCATCATATCTAAGGCTTAGATTTTAGTGATGTGGAATGTTCATCCACATTGTTTAAATGCCTGCTGCCCTTCAAAGTATAATCCACCTGGAACAATGAGAAAAACAAGAATTGGTAACCAGTGGTGCTATTAATTATCCTTCACGGATTAAATGCTTCAATTTCACTGAGTTATCACCCTGTAACAGTACTGCTCAGGAACTTTGCACTATCTTTCCTAGCCCAAACAAGCTGAATCCCATCATTTTTTTCATAGTGCTGCTAACATAGTTCAAGGCATCGTCTACATAATGTTGTTCCTGGAAGCCAGTGACTGAGAGACCACAAAATGTCTGTCCTGAGGGTTTCCAATGAAGGGCTTAAATGGAATAGAAAATCAGAGGTCCTGAGAGGTCTTCTGGTAAAGATTGTTTGCTACGCCTTTGAGCCGAGCCCTAAACAGCAAGAGAAGCAGGATATTGGTGGGTTTTTTCTCTGTTTTAGGAGCCCAATCCTCTTGAAGTTATTCAGACAGTTCTGATTTTGAAACAATTTTTTTTCTGAGTACCATAACTGCAGATTTAATTTCTTACTTGTAATAAGTTGGTTAAAATTCATTGACATTTCACTTGGAGGCCAGAGGGGAAAAAAAGTGTTACTCAGACCTTGCCTTGGACTTGATCCTGCAGATCAAGTCAGTAGGGAGGTGGCTTTATGTGAGGAGTCCTGGAAAAGATCCTTAGTGGAACTAATCAGTATTACATGTGCTAATATTTCTTGCAAGTAATTGACATATTTTCTTGTAAATCAGTTCAGAAACCAGCTGAAATGAAGTGGTGCAATGGATTTGGCATCACTGTCTCATTCAGGTCAGTGATGTGGGGACACACAGAATCTGCTAGCAGAAAAGACAGGCATTTTCCTAACACTTTTCCAGGCACCCTGGGAGTCCTCCTCTCCTTCTATTAGACCACATTGTCATCTTACCTCTTAATTTCCTCAACACACTCAAGCAGCAAGAGCTGGTACTGCGAGAAAATACATTCTCACTGAATGCTGAACGTCTGTATTTTATTTGTGAAGCCCTTTCCACCACAGACAAGGTACTGGGACACTACTCACTGAGTAAGATTTAACTGCACAGTTTAGGGTTTGTCTTCTGTTCCCTGCAGAACCTTTTTTCTCCAGTTTTTGCTATTTCAGCTGCTAAAAAGGGCTGTCTTTTCCTGACTATTTGCAAACCCATACATACATATATATACACCCAGAGGTGGAAGAAATTTGCAAACAGTCTAATTGATTAGAACCTACATTCTCTTCCTTTATGAAACTATGCCCAGACTGTATTTTAAAGTCAGCTTGTTAGTCGGTATGAACACTGAAATAAAAAGTTAGTATGTAAAAATGGCCTTTTGGGCAATTCCAGGAAACTGCAAAATAAATGTAAACAGTCATTTAATGCTTACCTAGTATATATAGATTTAATAAATGCAAGAATACAAAGGATATGATTAAAATGTAGTGTTTGTTATTAAAATGTACTAAAGGCTAACTGTTCATACATATGACTCACCTCTGCTAGAAGCAGAAATGGTCAGAAAATGTAATGCTTAGCAAAAGGTTGCTTTGACTGTAAATAACTGCAGGTGAAATCATAGCCAGTTCAGTGAAAATTCCTTTTTTTAAAATAATGAACATTGGGGTGTAAGAATGTAATTTGGAATCTAAAAAATTTACTTTGTGTTTATTTGAATTTCATTTAAGTGAAAATATTTTCTTACAACATTACATATTTGCATGGTCAGATTACGAATATGTGTTTTAATTATTATGTTATCTCTAATGGCAAATTGACATTTTAAAATGTCACATAAAAGCACAAATTAAAGAGGCTAGTTTAGTACAATAAACATGATGTGTGACTGAGAACAGGTACTTTCAATTTTCTTCTGTTAGCCTATTAATACTTAATTAAGCTATTTTGGGGATTAATAAAACTGTTTCAAACCAGTTTCAAAATACACAAACAGAAGAGAGTTTGATCCAGCAGAAGTTGTTTCAATCCCAGATAAGCAGCAAAAACTAAAAATTTCTATTAAAGCGTCACAACTTCAATCATTATTTTGTACAATACTGCTTTAAGTAAAGAGCATAAAATTTATTTTAAAAATAAATAAAATTTGAATAATTTACTTTTCAGAGTGGAAGGAAATGCTCAAAATTTTCAAAAGGCTCTTGAAATAATTCCTATTTCATGGAGAAATTGAAAATGTTGACATGACAAGGCAAGACAGTGATGGCTTATTATCCTTAAAATATTGATTTTTTATATTGTGGGTGGAAGAAAACCACTCTGAATGTCTCAGACCCCACCACCTGATTCCTTCTCATGGACCAGTGCTCAGCTGCTCTTGCTGACAGAAAACTCCTCTTCCCCATATCTGATACACACCTCCATGACTTCTCTGATCGCCAAAGGACACCCAGATAACTCAAACACCTCCCATTTCTGCTTACGGAGAGTTAAAGTTGACTCGTGTCCTTACTTTTATTTCTTCTTTGGAGGAAACAAAGATAACCGTGAGCCTTTTTCCTGCAAAAATCCTGTTCGCTGTGCCAGTTCCTGCTGCCCTCCCCTGGCCCCTCCTCTCTCTGGAATTTGCGGTCCCTAACGCTGGTCTCCAGTGCTGAGCACCATGCTATCTGAATATCTGCATACTAGCATTGGATGTGTGGCTTTAATTACTCTTATGTAATGCCCTGGACGTACATTCATCATTACAACCTCCAGCTCCTCTGCTGCCAAACTGCTCCCCTGACAGTTATTCCCTTCCTTGCATTTCTGCAGTCAATCACGCTTGTGAAGTGTAGGAGCTTGCATTTATCAAAGTCTACTCCGTTTTTGCAGATAAATTCCTAAAATATTCAACATAATTCTGAATTCTAGCCCTGCCCACCAATGCACTTGAAGTATTTCTCAGTTTGGTATTTCTCTAAGTCTCTTAATTCTCTGCAGTCAGTGCAGACCTGCAGTGTAGCAGTGAAAGGTTGCCTGCTTTCTTTGGCCAGCTTCCCGGTTAGCCATTCACCCATCTGCCCACAGGTCATTGTTTTTTCTAAGTCTGCTCATGAACCTGTCATGTCATACATGGCACCCAGGAATCAAGATCTATCCTGAATATAATTTTTCTTTATCCATGAGGAGAGTTGAGTCTGTTGCCCAAAAATCGGTTACTTTGGCTGGGTATATTTGGCTTGATGAGGCAATTACTGGCTGTTGGACGCTTTTTTGTTTTTATCTAGATGGCTGATCCATTAGCAAATGGATCAAATAATCCAAAATACAATAAAATATTATAAATGTAATCAAATATTTAATTTAAAATTAGGCTAATTCCCGGAATCCCTTCTTCTCTTTTAGAGAGAGACAATAGATCCTCAAGCTGCCATCACCCAACCTCTGAAGTTGCACACTCCCTTCCCAAAGGCCTGCTCATTCTCTAGTTCTTTCAGGCAGATCTCAAGCTATTCAGCCCTGACTTGTCCAGGTGTTTTGAAATTTCTCAACTTTCATGTAAATTTCTTTAGGATTTTAGCTGGAGTCCTTAGCCATTAGTTAACAAAACCTCTGCCCTTCTTGGTTCCCTTCTTGTTCGATTTTCCTCACTGTTGAAACTGGACTGACGTTTTTGTCTTGTCTTCCTCTTAACAGTTGCATATTTTCAGAATCATATATGTTTTACAATGAACTTTGTTTGCTGCACTTCCACTTTACTCAGTAAACACCCTCTAAAAATCATTTTTATTTTAAGAGATGAGCACAAAAGGAAGCTGCAATTGCTTTCCATAACATAATCATCAAATAGAGGTTTTTCAAAGTTCCCATGTCATTTAAATATGCCGTATCAGTAGTGGCATGGTGAATGCCAATGAAACACCACTGTCGTATTATACCAGCATCATTCTGCTGGTAAATTTCCCCATGTAGACATGTCCTTAGCAGTATTCCCCAGTGTTCCTCCCATTGTGAGTGACATTTCATGGAGCTGAGAAGAATAACATTGAAATGACCCCAAACCATGATGGAGCATGGCAAAATTGGGAAAATGCCGCGGCTTTGAGCATGAATTATTTTGGATTTTAAATACATCTTTCTCTTATTAATCTAGTGGAATTAGGAAGCTATTAAGTACAACAGGCCAAACAAAAGGAAGCCAGGAACTGTCACACAAAAAATTATTCCAGTCAAAGTGGGACCACCAGGCTAATAAATCTCACTGCAAAACACCTACAAGGTTACCACTATTTGTACACTTAGACCCTGGTCATATTATTCCATATGCTGATAAATCCAAGCTGTGCATATTTTTTTTTCTGGGAAATGGTTTTTAATAATTATCATAATCATATCTATCTCTAAATACGATGTAGTTTCTTGCCAGCTTGTAGGGCTTTTAGCTGGCTTTTATGTTTCCCTTGAAAAGCAATGGTTTCCCAAGCTGGGAAGGCCTCTGAGAGCATCTCCAACTTTCCTCCTGCTCTAGAAATGATTGCAGAAATCCACTAAACTTGGCTGAGGTGGCAGCAAGTCAAGGTCAGGGTGTATTTTTCTTGGCTGTCCTGTAGCAGTGTCACCTCAGCTGCATTGAGGTAGATGGCATTAGCTTCCATGTGTCAGTCTCTGCAGAAAATATTCAGAATTACAACAAAACTTACAACTCTTCCTTCCATTTGTAACTTTCAGGTACAAAATGCCCAAACCATCATGCTGTATTCAGTAAATTCTCAGCAAACAATGCATATATAGAGAGAAAAATCCCAATCATAAATTAATTGTGTATCAAAGAAGGTCACATCTTGGATATCTCCTCACTGGAAAAATCTTCTACTGCAAATTTTCTTCCACAAAACCTGGAAACTTATCAGAGTAGGTGATAAACAAATAGCAATAAGCAGGATTCCAGCCAGCTGGGATTTGAATGCCTGCAAAGATGAAGACTCCACATGCTCTCTTGGCAACCTGTACCCATGTCACCCACATCACAAAAAAAAAACATTTCCAGATACTCAAGAGGGATCCTCCTGTCTTTCAGTTTTGTGCCCATGGTCCTGCCACTGGGTACCACTGAAAAAATGCCTCAGTTCTTTGGGCCCTCCCCTCTTTATACCTTCTCTTTTATTCAGGTTGAACATTTCCAACTCTAATTCCTTTGTACAGAAACTCATCAACTTTAAATTGCAGAATTAAAAATAGACTTAACTTAGACGCTCATCTGGCATGGGCCCTCTCCAGGATGCCTTTGAGCTACATCAGCAGACCACTACAGAAACACTTGGCTGTCATGGGCTCTGCAGTATCTATTTGGGGTTTAAATGGCAGGCTTGCAGTTGCAACACCTTCCATCCCGCCTAGGAGTGGTAAAATTCCATTTGTTTAAAAGATTTGTCTCTCTACTTAATCATTTTCCTTGGTTGCTCTTTGCTAATGCTCGTTTTGTTCTCACATCTTTTTTTGCATGATTTTAAGATGGGTGGGGGGAGATATTTCATAGAAAAAAAATATATATATATTAGCAAAAAGAGTTTCATGCAACTATAATTCCATTTAGATCACTGTCAGTGACAGGCAGAATTTACTTAAAGATATTTTCTGTGCTTTACGGTTACTCATTCATGCAAATAAAGATAGCCCTTGAAGCCAAGTCACCTTGCCCTCTCAATCATCCACCTTGCCCTCCAGAGCTCTGGGGGGAATGCTAAATTAAAATCTGTCTGCTCTGGCAGAGGTGGGTTTTTTGATATAAAGCCAGAATAATTATTCAGACATATGTTTACAGCTGCAAGGTTATATTTTGCTGAAGATTTTTTAAAGTGAAAATGTAGCTTGGTTGCTAAAGGGTTTTCTGTTTAATCACTGCAGAGGTATGGAAGACAGGAAAATTTGTGAATTTACCCTCTTTCATCTCAGTCCTTGTGATTTGTTTGTTTAGCTCACTTTTTTTTTTAATAACAAAAAATTTTGGAGGGTCAAAAACATTTCCAAGTCATATTATTTAAAGAGTTTCATTCTAATTTTGTGCATAGAAACAGAGTTTCCCCTCTTTTTTGCTTTCTGTGATGATAATAAACACTGGACAGAGTGAAATGAAACACTACAGGAAAGTTGTGTTAGTCATGTTAAAAAGAGTTCAATGAAGGGCTTCAAACAATATTTTGAGTTGTTTTGCAGCAGTGAAAATTAGCTTGAAGGATGACAAATGCAAATTGAAAAATGCCTAGTTGGAATTTGCAAACTGTCCTATAATGAAAAGAGATTCAGACTTTAATTTTTTTTTAACTGTAACAATCCTTGAAGCAACAAGAACAGAAGAAACAGAAGGGGAAAATTCTCAACAGGACAACTTTGATGATTTAATGGCACTCATGTTGCATAAACTTTGCAGGAACAGGTAATACAATACAATACAAAACAAAGCTTCCTCAAATATGGCAGGATTCCACTTCAGGTATTAAACTCTTGAGCAGTGATGCATCTCAAGAAACTGTCTGTCATCATGCTAACTTAGTGAGAGACATGAAATACCTCTACATGTTCCTCCTCACTTTTTATTTAGCCCTCTTCTCAGTGAAGCTGGAGCTTCCAACTGATGTCTGCTGCAAAGCAGTTCTGGATAGTCTGGCAGACTGTCCCTTTTCACCCCAACAGCTGGAACACATATGCAATGCATGAGGTACATAATGCAGCCTGATTTTTGTCTCTCTCTTTCATTAGTGTGATGTCTAGCTGCTCCTGAAAGAAAAACGGTTATGGTTGGATCAGTGGTTTTCAGACACTCACCTGCCTTGGGGGTTTCCATTGCCCTGGAAGCACTGCCTTGTGAAGCTGCAAAGTCAGGAAGATGTTGGTCAGGAACACCAAGGCTCTGAGCAAGTGGAAGACGGAAACACTGGAAAAAGCTCAAGTCGTAGTAAACATTCAGAAAATTTGCCTCACGGTAAAAGATTCCAGAATCTTAGTTTTTATGGATTTATTTATTATGTAATTATTTTTGTGTATTTATTTATGGATTTATGTATTATGTGTATTCTATATAGTTTATAGAATACATGTT
>WAAE01012571.1:0-15181 GCA_013400495.1 Nicator chloris | reverse complement strand
AATATAATAATAATTTGCTTCTGTAATAATATTTGCTTTTACAGTCTCAAGCTGGAAGCTTAAATGATTGTAAGTGCAAGGTTCCGTTGAAAATATTAACAGAAATAATTTAATTCATATATATTTTTGAATAGTATAGATCTATCAGTCTAAAAGATGTGAGGCACATACACAAGTTGACAAAATGCAGTGCTGTGCCCCCAGAACTGGGGTCACTGTCTGTGAATGAATTGCAAATGTCCTTTATGGGATAATTTGTGTGCTCACTAACATCAAACATCACTTTGTATAACATCATTTTTTATACACTTGCATGATTTGGTCCGAGGGTAGAATTTTCCTCCAAATTTCCCTTCTAACAACACTTGCAGTATTTGTGCCCACGACCACCTCACACCAGCTACAGACTGGACCTCTTGACTTGTAGAAGTTAGAGATGGAAGAGATCTATTATGTCCTTTACTCCATTCCTCTGCTCATGTGAAATTGTTCTGTGCAATCTCTTTGAGAAGATACTGCCAAGTATAATCAATCCTGCCTAGGCAGGGGGATGGACAGATGACCTACCAGGTCCTTCCCATCTGAAATATCTCTCATGTTATGACTAACTTCACTGTCCTTCTTATCTCCCACTCACAAAATGCAGGGACCAGGCATCTTCATGGGAGCTGCTCATGCCACAGGCTCTTGCTGCTGCAGTTGTCACTCTCTCTTTCAAGCTCCCTCCCCACTGTAAGCTGTCATACATGAATTTATTTTTCCACAATGTGCTGGAGCTCCTGTCTGCTGTGGGTGCATGCTGAAGTGTGACTTGTATTGCTGGGCCAATATATTTCTTCCTAGTTTTTGCCATTTCTCTCTGGAAAGGCTTCCTTTTTGCTTCTGCTATCATCTGCTGTAAGAGCTGAAGCAAAGCAATGATAACTTTCATTCTGAAACACACAGATAACATCAATGAAAGGATGTTAAGTCATCTACATAATTAAATAGCAATTGGCCTTAGCCATTACTCATTATAGTGTAGCTTTTTGTCATTCTGTTTGATGCTAAAGGATGTTCAGCTGCTTGTAATTGATAGAGAGGTTTAATCTGCAGTGGTTTCACTGTAATGAGCCAAGCATGAAGCTATTTTTTATGTTAAAAAGGCTAAAAGATCCTTGTTTGAGAGTAGGCATGGGGACAATGCTTGGGGTTCCTCGAATTCCCCAAGAATAAAAATCTTTTCTTCTCTATTAGTTGATTTTCATGAAGTGTTAGTTGAGCAAAGATTGCTTTTGCTTCAGATGTAAAAATGCAGGCCTATTCACAACAGTTGAATCACACTGAAGCTATCAGAATAATATATTTCTAATCTAGGGACTCAGAATAGCAGAGGGCTAGAAAGAAGCACTGAGAATTTTGCCAGAAATTAATCAGGAAAAGAGCTTTCCTTGGTCTCTAAATGAGGCTTCTGCAATTTGTAAAACAAAATGGATGCATTTGAAGAGCAATAAGTGGATTATGTTGTGCAATTGGGTTATGTGAAATTTTAAGCAAAATCCATAAATATCAGGTTTGAGGGGAAGTCAACAAGAGAGCTTTGAAGATGGCTCCTTTTTTTATTATTATTATTTTATAATAATATCTCCAACATATTAATGCCCATGGCTGGAAATGGAGTTATAATTCACATTATCTCAGTTAAGTCAGCAGAAGAAGAAATGTGTAGTTAGCTGCAGGGTTCTGAACTGCTGTCTTTGAACCAACATTTGCAGTGCTTTAAAGTCCCACCCAGCTGTTTGTCACACCTCTGTTAGTGACAAATTTTGCCTCTGTGGCAGGAGCAGCAGAAATGGGTGATATTTACTTACAACTCTCCACTCCACCGACTGGAATGTGAGTGCGAATCCACCCTTAGCTGTGGAATAATCTAATACTCTGAGTAGCTGCAGCTCAGGCAGAGGCACAGCTTTTGTTTTGCCAGCTCCAGAACGGTGGCAGAGCAGCAGATATGACAGCTGGAGCATAACTAGCAAGAGGTAGTCAGTGAGCCCTAAACCAGATGAAAGACAGGAGGACCTTTAGGCCAATGCTAATGATCATCAGCTATCCAGGAGGCAGAATATCAATAAAAACTTAAAAGCACTCCTTTTTCTCCTTTACAAATTAACCCTGCACCAATGAGGAGGAATTCCTCCGAGATAAATATGCCAAGATATTGGGAGGCTCGAAAAGTGCAGGAAATACCAGCAGGAGAGCAAAACCCGAGAGAAGAGCAAGAAATCAAACTACAAATCAAAGCAAAGACAAAACCACAAACAAACCGCCCAAACAGACAAATAAACAAAAAACCCCCAGGCTTCCTCATCCTGAGCAGTGAGGGTGGTCAGGAAAACGTTCCCTAGAAACTAACATTTAGCTAAATTCATAGGTTATTTTAGTTTGAAGAGAGCTCTGGAGGCCCTCTAGTCCATGTCACTGCTCAGAGCAGTGTGTTGGCAGATCAGGTGGCTGAGGGTTGGATGTGGCAGGATCTTGAGCACCTCCAAGAGCAGAGGTGACATAAACTCTCTGACAGCCTGTGGCTGCCCTGATTGCCACGCAGTTCTGAAGACAATATTGAGAGGGGAAAAAGCCATCAGGAAAATGAGGCTAGAAATTCTATGCAAGACCCGTGCTTTGCTCCTTAAGAAGAGGTGACATGGGGGAAATCGTATTCTTTGTGCCTTTGAAAAAACTTTTAGCATCAGTGCATTTAAATGAAGTGTAGAGGATGCATTCCTGGGCATGGAGTTGTGGTTGATCACTGAGAAGTGACTTGCCTCAAACAAAAGGCTTAGAGGGAAAGATACTTTTGTGATTAACATGGTTATTTTGTTTTCTGCATCAAATCTATTTGTGATAGCTAAAAGTTTTGAACTGCCCTCCAAGAAATGAGTTAGATTTTTCATATTACTGAGAATTTCCTATGCAAAGAGTTTTTTAACAGTTCTAGGATGCTCAGACAAGCACGTGGCTGTAAAAGTAAGGAAGGAAAGTATGGATCAAGGGAAAAATACAGCTAGATTTACAATTTTTCACTTTGTCTGGTTTTGTTTTTTTTTCTTAGAGAAAACATTAAAACAACAATAGTATTAAAAGGAAAGAACATTGCTTCTTCATCAACACAAAGGAGAAAGCATTATTGTTGTTTTATACATAACCTAAAGGCATGCTTCAATGTGATTTTCATGTAGAGCTTTGATCCTAAGATAATCACAATCACTAGAAAAAACAACACAACCATTGTCAAATAAACATTTATTCCTTTTGATGCACCAGTCTAATTAGAAGTGACTGAATTTCAATTCCCTAAAAAATTTCTGAGATTTGATTTGATTTCAAATCAGCTTCATATGATTTCACATCAGAATGAAAAGATTTACATTTAGTTTTTTTTACCAAAACATGTATTCTAACTTTTACAAAATATTAGTTTTTCAATTCTCTACTATGTTATCAAGTGATAAAATGATATATTTGAAACAAAATATCTCGGTAATATCCTACATAATTTTTAAGTTGAATTGATGTGTTCCAAGGAAACATGTTGATATAATAAAATCATCATTAATGTACCCAATGAACTATAAAGCTAAATTGAATTCCTGCCATAATAAAAGTAATCCCTGTCTGGTTTTGTCTTGTAAATCTCAGCTCCTAATGAGTAACAGCCTTCAGCATGTGATTCTGTCAAATCACAGGGAACAGCAGCCAGCTTCTGGAATCATTCTGGCAGAATCTTGCTTTTGCCTTCCTTGCAAGAATTTTTTTTTTATTAATATGCACTTCCTTTTCTATGAATCAATAATGTGAATCAATACAATCTGCTGGCATGTAAATGAGTTATATACCCCAGTTTTAACAATTAATATGGTGCAGGAATGAGGATATGTTCTGCAAACTGATTCATCACTGGTACTCCAGGCTGGGTGAACATGCATCGTGATTTTCCAATAGCTTCCAATTCGTGACTTCAAAAATCAAATTGAAAGAGCTTGTAATATTTTGCAGTATTCCTTCAAAATTTCTCAGCCATTCTGTGATCATCTCATAAAAAGAACAAGAGTGGTGTCCCCTTTATCAGGTTGGTCAGTTCTTCCCTGTGAGAAAGCTTTTAATTCCATTTTAAGGAAAAATGAAAGCGAATTTGGGGATCAGAGTAGATAGATATGACATATTACATGACCAAGTCCATGCTCCTGACAATTCAAGTTAGTTCTAATAATCAAGTATTAAACTGTTATTAAAAATGACTTTAGGAGATAATTTAGCCAGTAAAATTTCTTTTAGAAGGTCATTAAGAGCTTCTGGGGATTTAGTGGATCCAAGGACTGCACAAATCTCCTGCATTCCACTGTTGTTTCCTCTCACAGCTCTTGCACAAAGGTCTGCCTTGGGTTGGGCCTCCATGTAGCAATCCTGGTCTACAGGAATGCTCAGCCACTGTGGTCCTTAAGGACACAGAGCATGGACACCCATCCACGTGGATAAAACCTTGCAGCTAAGAAGTGATGCCGTTTTGGGTTTTACCTCTCTTCCTTTTGCATGTTCTCTGTATTATTTACACCTGTATTTGTAGCCTATTGCATTAGTGGCTCGTTTTCCCAGTAATTTTCCATGGCCTTTCCCTAGGCAAAGAAAGAAAGACAAAACAAATTCCAGAACTCCAGGCCCCAAGGGGTGTGAGGCCCTCATCCTAGCTTGGTTCTCCTGGCTACCAAGGTTGGGAACAACTCCTGGAGACACATTTCATAGACAAAGTGCAGCTAATACTGAAGGGGAGAAAACTTAGAAAGGGCTTGACCTGAAAGAAAAGTTCCCTCACCACTTATCCCCTAACTGGTGCTTTTTGTCAATTATGCTAATTTACTAAACTTATAAAAACTATGTTCACCCCATGTAAGTAGGCTTTTATGAACATCTTTTCATAACTACCCCTGAAAGCCTTCAATAAAAATCTACTTTTATACTAGACCCTTATTATAATTGTCTCAGATTTCATTTCCAGGTTGGGAAAAAGGCAACAGAAGCAAGAAATTCCTGGTTGCCCTGGGAGTGGAGAGAAGAAGGAAATAACATGAACAATGTCAATAACTGGACATGCCAATCCATAGAGTCTGTAAGGGAAGGCCTCTGGGGTCACACATCCTTGTAAGATGTATCTAAATAACCTGGTAAAGCATTGCAGCAGCAGGGGGCTTCTCCAGGAGACCACCTTGCTCCAATGGGAAGGAGGAAAAACCAAGGTAGGCACTTGAATTGATTCTGAATATGTTCTCTGGGGAAAAAAGAACAGATACCAAGGCTCTTTCTTTGGTTTTGCCACATTTTTTACTATGAAAAGAATTGAGGCACAAGATGGTACTTAGAAATAACCAGTCTGAAAAGAAATTGAAAGGAAATAAATTGTGACTAAAGACCAACGTGCCTGCAATCTGCAGAAGGAACAATTCTCCAGGTTTTCAGCAAAATAGAGATGTAGTTCACCTTACAGTCCCAGAGTTCTCTTTTTTTTTCCTTATTTCACATCTAATTCCTTTTTCCAGAAAGCACTAATGTGATTATTTCTTAAAATATTTTTACCCGTAAATCCCTCTTTTAATTTAAAAAAATGCACTGAAGATGTGAAAGTAAGATGTAGAGAAGTGTCAAAGAGAGATTGCTCTAATAAGACATTCAGGGGTGATTTGATTTCCCCTGCTGTTGCAGTAAGTCAGTAGATAAAATCATATTTTAGACTCTCCTAAAATTTTAAAACAGTTCATGAGGAGTATTGATGACATAGCTGCTGAAGTTAGGTATGTCCTTTAATTTTTCAGTGAAGAAAAACTGTTGCTACTGTTTCCACTAGAATACTAAAACAGACATGTATGTTAATAGGAGGAATTGAAGTGCCATCCAACAGAACTTAAAGTTTATTCAGGCATCTACAAATGCAAACGAGGGGTGATTTTTCCAAACTGAAGCTCCAGTTCTTAGTGTGTCTGCAGTATTATGCTTCTGCAACTGGGATCTGCTTTTAGACCCAAATAATCCAAGAGCTTTTTTATTCTTTAAACTGTCATATATGTCAGGTATGCAACAACCTAATCCAAATATTGTATGTCACATATACCCTTCAACAGTTATATCAATTTTTTATCAAATAATTTATTTGATGAATAGTATTTTGCTGCATTTGACTAGATTCTGCAGCTTTGTTAGATAAATTATTTAGCAAACAACAGAAACATTCATCAAAGAATGTAATCTGAAGTATTGGATTCTTTTGGTATTTGACTGGCTTAGATAAAAACCTATCAGCAAAATGGAAAATATAAAAATATAGTGATAAGACTATAGCAGCCTCTCCAGAAGGTTTCATAAACCAGAGTGGAAATAAAATAAACCAAACCCGCTGCCCAATGTTGGTGTTCTGTTTCTCCTTAATTTCTCACTTATTTTTGTGCCACAGGTGTTATTTGTTTAATTAGAACAGTAAAGAAATTTTGATGTTTAGCACGTCACAGTGGTAGCTCAGAAGGTGTACAGCTGGCTACTGAAAAATGCAAAAACAAAAGACAAGAAAAGATAGCTTTAATGAGGTGATTTTCAGCTATTCAGTGAGTCAAACAGGCATCTTAATAATTAACTTATACTTTAAGACATGTTTATATATTTAGTGGGGCTAAGAACAAAGATTATATTGCTTTCATTGTGTGCTGGAGGGAAAACCTGGTGGATGCCTGAAGTAGCTGCACCTTTAGTGAGGTGGTGAAATCTGTGAATTTACATTGATGCTGTTGCCCCACAGGTGGTGCAAGCTGTACCACGACCTTTGGAAAACCACAAGTGAACTCAGAGGAATCACCCTGGAGTTCATGGCAGCAGCTGCAGGGGTGTGATGGGTCAGGGAGGAAGCCCAGTGATGTGCAGAGAGACTGCAGGGGAATTTGGCACTGGGCAGCCCAGCAGGGAACCTGTTTCCATGGGAGTGATGTGGCCCTATCAGCCTGAGAATGTTGTGCAGGTCCTTACCTGGGCAGAGCTGGAGCCGTGAGCACAGCCCTCATGCACCAGGGAACGATCTGCTTTGCTGTGAAAAGAAGGTAACAGAAGGAGCTCTAGGAATTTTTAGCTTTACAGTCTTGATCCAAACCCCATTTGAAGTCTTTCTGCTAATTTCAAGCTGGCTTTGGCCTGGTTACAGGGGGAAAAGGGATTTAATTGTCAAGGCAGCTGGGGGTGATCTTGTTTCAAGTGCCTTTGTAAAAAGCTGGTGGCAGACAACAGCTGATGGCTTAAAGACATACTTCATCAAAGTACACGTCCACTTCTGGTATTAAAAACTAATGCATTTGTCACATGCAATTGGGCCTAAAGCAGACAAAAAGTACTTCACAGCATGTCCCCTGAGAGCTATCATAAATAGAAATCAGAAGAAATGCCAAAATCTTTAAGGCTTGACAGCAAATGATGTTTTAATTTAGTGGACATACAAAACTCTCTTTGACATCTAAATGGATGCTTGCCATTAGAAATCTCTCCAACCTTCCCTCAATATTTGTGACAAAAGGAGACATGTATACAAATGTAATTGTTTATTTTAATTTTAAAAGCTGAATTTGCATAGCACAGCAAAGGTTGCCTTTAGAAGGACTGAGCCCACATTAAAAGATGGAGATGTTAGTAACTTGAGGAAAAAATTATCTCAGACTGGAAATGGGAGCCTTTAAAACTGGATCCCTTTTCTACAGTAACCTCAGCACAGGGTGGAGGATACTGGCATTCATAACAAAAAGAATAAATTTTATGATCCAATCCTTTACCACAGGATTAGCCCAGTGATTGTAATTACAGTGAAGCAGAAGGTCAAACCCTTGGAAAGAGAATCTCACTGCTTTTGCAGCTGTTACCTGTGTTCAAATGCTTCTGTTGAATCCCCTAAAAACCTAACTACCAAGTTATTTGCACTTCTAAACCCAAAGCTATTAAACAAGAGGAACAGGACAAAACTAAAATGTTGTAAAGCATCCTTCAGATTTAGTAGTTGCATTTGTGATGCTTTCTGACCCTAAACTTAGAAAGGTGCTTTGAAAGGAGACAGCTGTTGAAAGGTTCTGACCTTTCAGCAAGGTTGCCTGTTCATTTATATCCCTCCTGAACTACTCATCACCTTCATTTATGATTAATAAACTCCAGTCATCCTGTTTACACTGGATCAAAAGTTCTTTATTAATTTTTCTTTCTTGTATCCTTTGGTATAAATGTAGAGTGCAAGGTTTGGGGAATATATTGGACTTTGCTGTGAAAGATGTATAGCTACATATGCAAAAAAAATTAACCAGGTAGGGTTTTACAATCACAATCATTCCAAAATTTATGATAAACTCTGCATGAGCTGTCTAGGTTATAGTAGTGCTGACTGAAGTCTTGGTGTTTCAATAGCTGGGAGTGATTATTCATGTGAATGTGGGTTTTTTACATTTTTTTTTAATAGGATAACCTGGTCTGCTGTGTAGCTGCCATTCAAACAAGCACAATTGCAATGTAGGAGAGAAGGATTCAAGATTCATAATTCTGCCACTCCCACCAGGACTGGAAATGAATGCAAAAAAGCTTCTTCCTAAACTTGTTGCTCAGTTGTCTAAGCTTCTTTGGCAAAGTCTCCCCAAGAAGGGAGAGACCTGGTTCCTATCTGTCATCTTTTCTCCAGGAGGTCCTGTACCATTTGGAAGGACAAGATACCTTAGCACAAAACAAAGTAATGTTTTCCTTAGTCTCCTGTCAAAATCTGGCCTGAATTATGCCTGCAGAGTGGACAGAGGACTCCATGACTTCCTGCATCCCATTTATCTTCCACCAAAGACATACTCTTATCTCTCTCTGTATGAATAATGTCTTGAAAAGCCACCAAAAAAAGGGTAAAGGAAATTTTGGCTTTGCAGAAAAGGTAGCAAGAGCTGTCTTTTAGATTAACTGGCTTAGGTACAACTCTTAACTAGTAGTTAATAGAATTGCAGTTAAAAAAATCCTTCAGCAAGTTTAAGAACTTGTGATGTTCTGATGTTATTTCTGTGGGATGGGAAAAGACCTCTGGTGCATTTCAGGCTCAGTCCCCTTCCACGACACTTGCCAATTTGTCTCTTCCATTTCATAAATGAATCCATCTTTAAGGAAGCAGACTTCTTCTGACTCATTGCTTGTACTACATGTCCTCACAGGGTCTGCAACATTCTAGAAACTCTTCTTTAAAGGTCCTCCTGATTACATCAAATGTAGTTATTAACTCACTACAGTAACATTTTCTTGGTGATTATCTGCTAATATTGTTTTAATTCATGGATGTCTCTGTGTGGGTTTTTAGAGGAGATGACTTTGCTTTTTATAAAGCCCCTATGGTCACATCTTCTGTCTATGAAATGAATACATGAAAAAATAAACATTAGTCTGGTTAGTATAGTTTCCAATAACAAAAACACTTTTGCTTTCATAACTGTTTTGTATATCAGAGGAAGAGAGGGATGAGAGTCTTGAGGGTGAATTTCTTGTTTCAAGTCACAGATGGACAGTTAATTTTCTAGGTTTTGGCAGAGTGTTTTTACACAGACACAAACATTGGAAGCAGGACTGAGTTAGTTTAATTTTAGCTGGTTAAAATGTTGGTGCTTAATCTAAAGAAATTGTCTGGATTTCTTGAGTCAGTGAACAGAGATGGGCTGTAGAAACCTCTTTTGGTTTGGGAAGAGTCATTCTGTGGCCATTTCTTTCTGTCTCACCTTCTCTGTGTCTCTTTGGTGGTGGAGGAAATCTAGAGTAGCATCACAGACTATAAGACTTCAGATATTACACCAAAAAAGTCACAACTTCCTCTGGGCCTCTTCTCCAAACATGCCAAGGCATGTAGCCAGTCTAGAAAATAATTTTAACTCATTTAGAGTTTTAGTAATATATGTTCTTGCATAGTTGTTTTTGTTTTTGTGGGGTTTTGTTTGTTTGTTTTTGTTTTGGTTTTTTGTGGTTTGTTGTTGTTTTTGTTGTTTTGTTTTGTTTCGTTTTGTTTTGTTTTGTTTTGTTTTCCTAAACACAAGAGAAACAGTTTTCTGGATGCAGCTACAGAATTTATCACCTTTTAGGACTCAGGTCTGTCTCCATGCCCATTTCCCAAACTCTTCATTAGTTCCTTCTCCCCTTCTTGACTGAATCATCTGAGATTATGTGTGCTTGTATGTATTTAAATGGTAAAACACTTGCATATTGTAACCTCAGTTTCAGTGGCAGCCCTCACATAATGCTGAAATTCAAATAATAGAACAAATATGATAAAAATTCTTATCCTGCATCTATGGATAAAAAAAGAACAAAAAAAACCTGAGCAGCAAGCCCAAAATCTGTGTTCTTTTGGGCTCAAATGGGACTCACACTTCAAAGCTGAGAATGGTTGTCTTAGTCCAGAATTCAAATTTGCAAGTGAAGTTTGACTATGTCAGAGCTAGTTCTCTTACCCTACTTGTTGTAAATACCTTTGAACTCACTCCTATGAAACAGAAATGCTTTCTGAAGAAAGAAGTTGAAAAGATAAGTGGCTTACGAGCTACTGTAATTAAAATCTAAAAGATGCTTTCCCAGCTGTTGCTTTTGAAGTTATGCTTAGTTGGTGGCTAGGTGCCAGCATTCAATTAGAAGTATGCATTTTTATTAACAGACTATCATGTGTTATATTATGTCAATAATTCCCTTTAAATTAGTTCTTTTTATTTTTAGCAATAGTCACAGGTGTCCAGGTCATTAAATATTAAAACGGGCCTCCACTGACAATTGTGCAACATCCTAAGTTTGTTTGGTGTTTTATTTGCACTCCATTTGAAGTCCAAAATTAAAATATCTCTGAACCTGTGGAGAGGAGGGTTTGGCCAGGATAAGTTAGTGCCTGAGGGGAAACAATAAAAAGAGAGATGCACAGCCTATGTGCAACTTTTTCCCTGCATTTGGGTCTCTAATTATCACAGTTTCATTTACTTACTCATCATATGCCTGTTGCAAGTTGGAGCCTCATTACCTTCATTCACTTCCTTAGATGTCAAAGCCTCAGCCTGGAATTAGTATGGTGAGGGAGGGGTTGATATTCATAAGCCTTTAGAGGTGCTCAGCTCGGTGTCACAAGAACACAAGAATCATCTTCCTGGAAATGGCCTTTTTCCCAGTTCCCCAGCTTTTCATGGCAGGATTCATTTCACCAAACTGCAGTTGGCTTCAGTGTGGATACCTTCATCTGGGCTCGATGACTGATCTGCCTAAATGAAGCAGTTATTTTGGGTTAAGAAGAATGAAGCCTGGAAGAGTCTTTTAGTCTTCCTCATATGTTCACAGGAGCTTTTAACAGCAGACAGGCAGAGGTTTTCCATCTGCTGCCTGAAGATGCCTGAAGTTATAAGAGTATTCTGACCCACATTGTCTTTATTCATGGCTAAGACTCTACCCAGAGTGAAAAAAAGGATTGAGGTGCATTTGCTTTTTTCAGGGTGCCAGTGGATGTGCAGGTTGCTATAACATTTGAACCATAATATAAAGTACTGTGTTTTCTCTTCTTGTGCAGCCTGATATCATAGAATTCAATATCTTTTGAAACACTTTGGTATTTCAAAATATATTGAATTCCATGATTGGTAAATCATAGAGGGAAAAATTGGTAAATTATAAATATTGGTAAAATATATACACATATAGTCAGTAGTGCCCTTCATCTGGGGCTTAAAAATAGTTTTGCCACTAAAAATTAATTTATTCTTACATAGTATTTGATTAGCTGCCCTCTTCATTTTGCATGTGGAAAAACATCAAGTCCCCACAGTCACATTGGAAACGTGCTAAAAGCTAGTTGGAAACCTAGAAATCCTCATTTCTGTTCCTGCTTTGGTGGGTCTTGTAGGTGTTGCTGACAAATGCTATTTCTTGTGCTATCCTGGAATTAAGACCATAGGAAAGCACGTGGTATATGAGTTCTTCTGCCACCCCATTCCAGCTCCTCATTTTAACCTCAGCTGAAGAGGACAGACTCTTCATGACCCCAAGTTAATTGTTAAAAAATGAAAGAGAAAATAAGACTTGTAAAACCTATTTCTTGGTGAAAGCTTTTTAAAATCATTTAGCTAATTAAAAAATACAGATTTGAACTATTTGTTGATTTGAACTATTAGTCATTTTTCACTGGACTTTTAAAGTTTTGGATCTTAACGTATTTTTAACCATCTGCAAACAGCTTAAGAAAACTGTGCATGCCAAAACATTCTTTTTATAACTGAACAGCTCTTTCATAAAAACCTGAATTTTCACGAAGATCTGTTCAAGTGCTGGTGTTCTTTTCTTTCTCTGACCTATCCCTGACACCTCCAGGAGCTACCTTCAGGAAATATATCACTTCCCCCCATTTATAGCCTGTGTTCTACTGAATAGCAATTGGTTACTGGCCTTTGCCAACAACAAATTATGAGTTTTGCTGCATTGTCCAGCTGTCTTGTAGGAAAGGAAGTCAATGTTTTGTCTATTCCTCACTTATTTCTTTGTGCTGTACCTGTCCATTCATTCCAGAGAGGCCCAGCACTCTTAGTTTGGGGAAAAATAACTCCAATAATCTTGCTCTGTCAGTAGCCCAGGGAAGTTGGTCACTTGCCATCCAACTCAATATCCCACACGTGAACACACGGGCCACTTGTCCCTACAAGTGCAGGCTAAGTGATGGATTGCAGGATACAGCAAAATCTGCCAGGGACTTGGAAGGATTTCAATTTCTTTGGCTAGTCTGTGACCTATTTATGCGTGCTGTATTGATAAATGAAGTGAAAAATCTTTTACACCTTTCAATGAAGGGGCCGTGTGGTCTGGCAACAGCACTGACACTTTTAGTGATGTCCTATAGGAAACAGCTGGGATTATTAATTCATTTTTACACAGGTCACTAAGCATCCAGAAGTCAATATTTCTTTTAAATTGCTCTCAATCTGGACCAAATCCATTCTGAAGGTGAAAGGTTCCAGATATATACTGCTACTGGCCGTTATTGGAGTCTTTTTTAAGTCATGCCAATTGTTTTTCCTTGGTTGAGCCTGAGAATGACTGTGTCAGGAAGGACAGAAAAAGTGCACGTGCCCTTTAGCTTTTGTTTTTAGCTCATGGTGTAATTTAATATTTTACTTCTTGGAAATATACTTTATTTTATTACAGATGACACCAATCAGAGTGAAGAAAAGATGAGAAATATTTTAGATTCTGTGTCTGAAACAATTGCTCAGTGACTCAAGACTCAAATGTAATGAGGAAGGAAGAATTGCAAGGAGGAAAGATTTACACAGACACAGTTGAGGGTAAAACTGAACAGAACTGCATGGTTTTAATTCCCAGGAATTTCTTCAAAGTTGTAATTTGACTTTGTGAGAAGACATTCCTGCTGACTCTAACATTTGATGGAAATCAAAGCAAAAGTGCTAAACTTCAAGGTGCATGATGGCAAAACTAAGGGTCTGAAATGTGACCTGCACATCCTCTGTCTTTGGAGGAGAAAGGAGGCAAAACGAAACTTTTTTGCTGATCTCTGGAGTCCTATGCCCAGCTCTTCAGCTCTTGGCACTTACACTGCTATCTGGCTGGCTTAACACATTACTGATTCTCTTTTATAGTCTTTTTTCAGAGTTGTGAATGACTAAACAAGTCCCTGAGAATCAGGTCCTGTATCTTACTCGGATATTAAACAGCTGGGAAGGGTATGGAGAAGAGCTGCTGCAGCTATGCAAGGACTGGAAAATACTGCCTTGCAGCAGCATGTTAAAAATGAAATGCTAGCTCTTTAAACAGATTAAAGATTATTTGATTTCAGTGTGCAAACCCTTTCTTGAAGAGATACTGATATAAGTGATACCTGAAATAAGAGAAACAAGCAGGACAACACCAGGGGCAGGTAGATAAATCCACAGGTGTTCATATGAGATGTATAAACAATCCCTTCATTTTGGGAATTAGAATAGCAAGGAAAAAAATGGACCAGAGTGTTGGAGTCAAGCCTGCACGTGGTTGTGCATTGCAGCCTTCAGCCAAGCAGAAATTAGTGCCACTTTAGGGGGGTCTGGGTCAATTAGTACAAGAGGTCACCCCAGGTGGGCTCTCTGTTGGTTTTGGGTCTTGGTATTGTCTGCTTGACAACCCTGGCTTTGTCCTGCCTCCAGCCCTGCTGGGAGGTTTTGGAGAACTCCTTACACCTGGAAATATCTGAAGGAAATTTGAAGAAGACCAGTGGTAGATGTGGTCAGAAACTTTCTTAAAAAGATCTCTCTTCAAAGAAAAGCTTTTTGCAGGAAAAATCCCCTTACTTCTGCAGATAGCTTTTTGACTTTACATCAGGAAATCCAGGCCCAAATTATTTATTTTTGGGCTTGCTGGATCAGAAAAAAAAATCTAATTTTCTCCAACTGGTCAGAAGCAGTAATGAGCTGGTTCAATATTATTGTTTGGTTTGTTGTGGTGGTGTCCTTAGGGATTCCCTGTTGTCCTAATTCATCCCCATCCCAACTTCTGGGGCTGATGGATTATTTTTATATAAAACAGGCAGATTCCTTCTGGGAGCAAGAACTGTGGTGCAGTGTGGGAGTTGTGTCATGTCTCATGGAAGTGTCATCCCTGCAGAGAGCACAGGAAAAAAGAGCAAGCATGCCAAGGAATAATTTCTCAGGAGTACCTGTGTTGTGTTTATGATCAGCTGAGATATTATTGAAGAATAAAAAGAAAACCAATTTTCCTTCTTTCTACTGTTATCACCTTTACCTTTATCTCCTTTAAGCTCTGTTTGACTTTTTTATCAGTCATGTTGAACACTGGTAAGATTCTTCTTCATCCAACCTCAGGCACTCATTTTCAGGAAATTAACTTGGCATTGTAACAGCTCTTAACATCTGTGACTCTTGACTTGGAGAGAGTTGAATAAAGGAGTTAGGCAGAGCTTTAATTTATTGCCAATACATTTCTGATTTTTTTTTTTTTTAATGAGGACTTAACAGTTTGATTTTTGCCTTCATTATATTAAACCTATTTTGGGTATGAAAATAACATGAGGCATATAATATGTTTTGTACTACAACATCTTTCAAAGAGGCCAAAACAGAAGATCCTCATATTTCCAGAAAAAAAAAAAAAA
>WAAE01012570.1:0-24587 GCA_013400495.1 Nicator chloris | reverse complement strand
GGCCAGAAAATAGCCTTTGAGTTGTGGAGTCCTGAGTATCTCTGGCAGAGGATTACCTCAGAGGGAATAATTTTGGCAGCAAAATACATTTTGAGCTGAAATGCTAAGAGTGGATGGACAACAAGTGGGTTTAGTTCACTGTTACCATTACTCTGTTCAAACCCATAAAACTGTCTTTTACTGTCAGAGACCTGCAGATTAAGGCCTAGATATTTTAAAACATCTCTCATGACTAATATCTATGAAAAAAAAGTCTATTTTGAGCTGTTTGAAACGATGCCATGTTAGTATATTCACTTTTAAAGTGGGGCGAAATGTAACTGTATAAAATAGGTTGCCACATAGGTGTGATTTCTGGTGGTATTTTATCTCCAAGCCATATCTTTCTTGGATATGGCTATGGAAAATACATTATGTTTAGGGAGAGGAAGAAAAGAAAAATAGGTTTTCATGAAACTTGTAACTTCATCATTATTGTGTATTTTGTGGTCTTAAGAGCAGCTACTTTTAAAAGTGATTCACTGCAGTAGAGTAAAATCCTAAGATCTAGATGCAAAAATGTCTAGTAAGTCAAACTCTAATTATAGTATCTTGTGGTTATCTTATTTGTTTTTATTCCTATACCGTGACAAATGTAACCTGGTGTTAATTGTAGTTTTGTAATTTGAGATAATGAGCACTGCAGACAGGGATTCACCAAGCATTGTGAAGGTGGAAACACCACAGCAGAACTTTCCTGTCTGCACAGCTGTTTATGCGAAATGTGACCTTTGTTTGATCTTCTAGCTTAAGTTACAAAGCAAATGAAATGCAGTAGCTGTAGATATAAAACTATATCTACACAGTTGTAAGGGGCTTTCCCTACTTTTGAAAGGAAAGGTTGTGGAAAAGGTGGTTGAGGATTTATGGGTGTGTTCTAGAAGCATGAGTTACTGTCAAATTGCAAAAATATTTCCTGAAAACCTGTAGAAATCTTTAAACCTTGTAAAATTATTTTGAAGTAGGGCATTAGCTGATCATCCAGTAATTTGTCAGGGAAGTTGTGTGGGGATTTTTTGGTTAGTTGGTTGGTTGGGTTCTTTTCTTTTAATTTTTAGAAATTCCTAAGCAGCCAGGCAAGAAAAAGCTTATTGCCTGTTTAATAAAATATCTGGATGGAGAGAACTGCTAATAATATGCAGTTCTACTTCTGTGTTGCTGTTTCATGTTCCCACTGTTTGCTTGGCTGGAAGGTAGTGGTGTTACATATTTGTAGATCTAATAGCTCTTCTTCAAGCCCTGCACTGTAAAATTGGGTCACTGGATATAATGCATGTTAAATAAGACGAGAAGGTTTTTTGTATTTACAGAAAAAGTTAGCAGTAGGATCTCATAGTATTTACAGGAAACAAATTTTGGTTAAGAATAAGCACATTCCTATTAAATACATTACTAGCCATTCACAAAGTGTTTTTCTGGAATCTTCCTCTGTATGCAAATGGCTCAGGATTTGATAAAGTTGATCAAATGTAGCAGAAAGCAGACTATAGCTCTAAGATTCAGTGGCTTGATAGCTCTTTTGTTAGTGTTTTGCAATAGCACATTTAAGTTTTGTGTGTGAATAGTTGAGAAATCTGGGGGTTTTTTCAGAGACAGATTAAAGTGAATTATTTTGTATCAGTAGCCGTACAGAGAAAATTATTTTTAAAGTTTCCAGTGCTCCTTGCCTCAGTTGAAGAGCTGACTATAGGTTCTTAAGAGATCACATGACTTCTTTTAATGGGATTTAAGCTTCTAGATCACATGAAGTACTTCTAAAAAGTTTATTATTGCCCTGATGATTAAACTTGCAGATAAAGTTGTAACTTCATTAATAGCCAAGCTGTAAAATCCCAATTCAAAACGCTGATTCTATATCTGAAAAAGTAGAGTGGCACCTAAGTCCCAAACTCCTGTGTGTTGTCTGTTCATCAGTACTGTGCAAAAAGAAACGTTTTCCTGGCTCTTAGATATGCCTGCTTAAAACTGAACCTGCAGGTGTGTAGTCTTTGGGAAGCTGTGGCAGATACTCCAGCATTCCCTTCTGTCTTGGTTNCTTCCACTGGGTGGAGCATCTCACAATGGATGATGTAATTTTATCAGTCATGCGGTGAGCCTCAATGGCCTATGAACAAAAGATCCCCCTGGAGGGAGGATGGGTCACAGAAGAGATAAAGAACACTGCCCCAGCTGGTTTTAACAGCTGGCCCATTAACAGAAGACACCCACCCCCTTCCCCCTGGAGTTATGAGGAATGGGTCATAGAAGAGGGGGAAAAAAAACCAAACCTCCCCAATCAGTTTCAAGAGGTGGCAATAGAATACATATTTTTGGTTACATCTTGCATTGCAACCTTTCCCTTTCTGGGATCCTCTAGAGCTGCTCTAAATCCGTATTGTCCTATGAATCCCATGCTTGTCAGTCATAGGGCTTATACTGCTTTGTGAATAATGGCCAGTCATGAAAGTTTCTACAAGATTAATTTTCAGTACATCTTTACTCCTTCGAATGAAATGCCCAAAGAATGGGCAAATGTACTACTACCATCAAAATTTGCCTTAGTGTTAAGGGGACTAGGGCTTAAAAGTTATCTTTATTTCAGAATATAGTTTCTATGTATCAATGGGTAAATTCTTCAGAGACTTTGCATCTCTTGTGGGGATTTAGTATGTTGATGGAGAGATGTCTAGAATGTGACTCATTAGTTTTCTGACTCTGGTGGGACATTTATGAGGTTTTATGGTGTGATCTCATGAAATCACTCTAGCTGTAGAACTCGGTGATGGAATTTCTCCATGAAATTCTACAGATCTTGTTGATCTGTATAGCATCTTATAGCATCCTTTTCCGAAAAGACTCCCACTCCTGAGTTATAGATGTTTAACTCATTAGATGTGTATCGTGAATCTGTAAAAAGTAGCAGCTTTGGACATACATGTTGTACCTTTGTTGTTCAAAGAAGCCCTTTCATACTACCTTTCTTGTGGCTAAGAGTGAAGTTGAATGAAGAGTTTGGGTTTAAAATGATTAAAAGAAAAGGATTTCCTTTTTCATGGTAGCTAGGCTGGTGTTTCAATTAAGCAATAAGTGTATGTGGGTTTTAGAATTGTCATGACTTAAAACATACAAAATAAACACCCTGTATTTGTAAAAGTGATCACAGCGTGTCAAATATTCTTTGCTAGGACTTGCTTTCTATCTACTTGCATTTTATAAATTCATCCTGTGATGAAAAGCTCCTTTTGGCTTTGCTCTGGGTAACTTCAGAGGCCTGTATGCAGAGTCAGGCTACAGAATCAAGGCCAGGATGGAGAAGCTGCTACTGCCATTGCACATGTTGGCACTTAAGAGTATTTTATATGTCCAGAATAGTCCAGTGGCCAGGCTAGCAAGTATTTTGGGGGTAAAAAAGTCTTCTTTCTTTGTAGAATAAGCTAAGACAGCTGTTAAATTTCACGCTTAGCTGCAGAGCTCATATGTGATCACTGAAGATGAGTATCTGCCTTAAATAAAGGAGGAGGTCATTAATCTTTTGAGAGCTGTTCATGCAGTCTTTGCAAATACAGAGGCCTTGGGGATAGCATAACTTCAGTAGCAGAGCCTGCTAGCTCTTGTGTATCAGGGTGGTGTTAATTGGAAGAGAATTAGAGTAAACTTGCATGCTTTCTAGCTGAATTGTCACCAATCTGTTTAAAATATTTTAGTTGCCTTTCTCAGATCTTTACTGTTAATGAAATTACCTCCAAGATTTTATACATCTAAAAAGATGCAATAACAGTGCCAGAAATGAAATTAATATACCATGGGACCTTTCCTAATGAAATTAATATGGTATTTATAACCTTTTTAAAGAGGCTTTTCACCAGTTACAGCATAAAATGGGCTCCCAGGAGAATAAGATGCTCTTTCTTTGTTCCAGCTTTTATATTCCTGCCTGCTTTTTTCCATGATACATGAAATAGAAATCTTGAAATAAAAATCAATTCTTTGACATCCTTCAATGGATTCCTAACTTTCTTATTATTAATTTTGAACTTCAGTTTTAGGTTAGTGTGGTTCTTTTTTTAATGTGTTAGGCTGTGTTTTCCATGAGGTAGTAGCAACTATCAGTATAAAATTAATTTTTTGTTTTTATTTGGGGGAGTTAGATGTATGTATGTATTTTCTTTTTTTTTACTGTTTATGCTTTTATTTTATAAATGGTGAATCAAATGTGCTTAAACATTGATAAACAGGTAGTGTTATTCCTAAGGTAGGCCACAGCTTGCTGAGGAGAACTAAGAGGAAACAGTATTGCTGCTGTCAAAGCTGAGGCAGAGCTAAAACCAGCGTGAAGTGGATTTATTGTAGAACCAACAAGAGTGAGGCTTTTATCACATTGGGCCCATCTGGGATATCACTCACCTGCTCTGCTGCCAGCACCACATTCAGTAGGTCTTCCCTTCCCAGCAGGTTGAGCACTGCTAGGTTGGGAAGGTTGGGTACAAAGTTAGATTGGTTTGTGCTGTGCCTCTCTTGAAGTTACCAGTCTTGGAAAACACTGGCCAGGGTTCCTGGGATTCATCTCCACAAATCTCTCACCTCTAGGATTTTCTCTTGTTGCCAGTCATGATCTTTGCTACCTTCTTTCCTTGGCCTCTTCTTCATTCTGAGACTGCTAGTGCTTTCAGGGAACCCTTATTTTCAACACTCCAACTCTTATTTTCCCCAGTTGAAATTGTCACTGTGCAGAAACACAATATGTGAGTAGCTTTTTTAATTGCATGTTCTTTCTCTGTGCTAGTTGGAGGACTCAGAATGTGACCCCTCTGTTTGGTCCAGGTGTCACCAAAGTTTACAAGCCACCTGTACAGACTGCAAGGAGCAAGTATCAGTCTTCTGCCTGAGAGTTCAGAATCCAGCTTCAGTCACCCACAGACCCACACACATCCCCACTGCTCTGCTGCCTGTTAGCGTTTGCAATTGAGCTGTTCTTTTCACTGAGGCACTTATGCCAAAAGCTATGTTTGCTGCCATTAGGAAAGCCTTCATTGACCTTGTCATAGTCTCTGATCTTCACTGAAGTGAGTGTCTTGCCTTTGCAGCATATTTTCACACAGCATTTCTAAGTTTACTTGGTTCGAAAGGAATCCAAATGTGGATTGGTGCTAGAACAGGAGGGACAGCATATGACTGTCATTTTGCATCTCACATGACAATTTCAAGGTTTACTCTATGTGAAGACTTTACATAATGTGAGAACTTTCACATGCTGCAGTACTTGACATGGTAAATTTCAGGTAGTGCTCTAGTCCTTTATTGATGCAAAAGACTCCCTTATTGACTGTGAGTGTAGAAACATATAGGGAAAATTTTTAAAAATGAAGGTGACTTAATAGTAGCAAGAACATGTCTTTGTTCTTATTGCAAATTTTGATTATTTTTTCATATCTTTTCATCTGGCTTTGTGTTAATGGCCCTTTTCTCTGGTGCTTCCTACGTGGTTAATGTGAGGGTGTCTCTTTGTGGATTGGGGAAGGGTCACGTTTCCCCTCACTTTCCAGAGTCAGGAGTCCAGCTGGATGCTCTCTCATGCCTGGAGGCAGTTGACCCCAGAAAGAGAAAGCGTTTGGGGGCAGTCAAGGTCTAAAAGCATCACTTATACATCTCACTCTTGGCTGTCCAAAATTGTTTTTCAGTTACTAAGGTGCTTATAAATTTGAAAGAAATGTTAATGAGCTTCCTTAAATTGCATTGTAGAAGCAGCAAAGCACTTTATCTGGCTGTTATTTTTATGCTTCAGGATAAGTTGGGGAGAAAGAATTTGGAATATGAAGAGCGGCTTCAGAGATGAGGAAACTTCTTATTTTCTCATGCCATAGGCCTTTCAAGGAGCAGATACTCATCTCACGTTCTTCCTTGTAGTGTTTCTGTAGCTTTTGGTTCTGCTGATCTGTTTTAATCAGAGGGATATTGGCATGTCCAGTGTTCCCAAGAGAAAACAGTATGGAGCCTGATGGTTTCTTCTGTTGGTTTAGCATCCTTTCTGCTGCTGAGTGTCAAATATAATGGGAAGGTTTCAGCCAGCTCCATGAGCTGTGCTGCTGACTGAAGCCAAAGGAATAGTAGCAAAATGTGTGCTTGCTACAATTCTAATCAAAAGCACTTCTGCTGTTTAACTTGGAAGGAAATTACAAAGTACTTCTTGGGCAGTTTGCTCTACTTCTGTGGCAGAAGTGAAAGAGATGTCTTAATGTTTTTTAAAATTTATTTTTAATTTAATCAATTAGAGAAAAGGGGTCAGGAACACTTGAGGATGTAAAATATCAACCTTTATGCAAAGATAAAACCCCTTCTTGATGGTAAGCCTTCCCTGTACTTGTGGTGGAGAAAGATGTTTGCCATGCAGGAGTTTAAACACTGTTAGGGTGGAATAAATATTTATACATGGGTGAAATAACCTCCCCCCACAGACCCCCCAGGGATCTTTGACTAGCTCAGGTATTAGGGAGATCTTGGGGGGAAAACTAAATCATAGGTGACAGGACAAGGGTATTAGAACAGGCTCTTACCACAGATGGTGATTCTCAGAGATGGTTTTATTCAGGCCTCCTTGGGGGTGCCAGGCGAGGCAGGAGAGCAGGGGCGCGCGGCCAGGGCAGGATGGTAAGAGAGGCTGGTGCTAAAGAGGCGGTGATAAAGAGAGCCAGTGGTAAAGAGGAAGAGGCAGGAAGTCTCTACGGGTTTTATGGACTCTCTGGAATAGATAGCATTGGCTCTTGGCCAATGCAAGGTTTGAGGGGGAAGGACCATGGGGGGAAAGGACCATATGGCTATCTGCCACAGGGGTTCTGGGCAAACCCATTCCCCCTAGAGGGATACAACACATGGGTGTGTATATGCATGTATTTGTGTGCATGTACACCTAGAACAGGATAGTTTCTGTTCCTGCTGGCCAGTGAAAGCTTTTTCCATAGGCCCTTCCTTTCTCTTTCACCTGTCTGTCCTAGGCTTGCAGCAGGGAATGCAGAGGGTTGTAGTGTGTACTGGAGCTCTGGCCATGCTGGCTTCCCAAGGGAGCTGATTTGGGACACAATGAGATTTTTAGGGAATCAATGATACAGGATTTTTTAAATGCTCCTCATTATGGGTTTTCTTTGAATTTGGATTTGTCCTAATCTTGTACTGGGGTTGGGTATTTTTGATTTGGTGGGGTTTTTTCTTCTCTCACATATGTGGTTTAATATAAAGATCATTAACAGCAAGGATTTGCAATGTAATTGACAGAGATACCACCTCATTATTTAGTTTGTCTATAACCTGGGATGAAAATAACCTCACAGGTGCAAGATGATTGAACTGTCACAGTCTCTGTTTCTACAGGACCATGAATGGTATGTACAAACTGTGTGAGGTTTGTTGCTGCAAACCCGACACTGAAAGGGCACTTGGGCTTCTGCTGAGTGGCTCTGTGGTTATTGGCTCATCGACTAAGATCTCTTGTTATTAAAACGTTTCCTGCCCCATGAAGAGCATTTGCAAAATGATGTTGTGATAATCACTATGTTGATGGATACATCAGATGCTGAAGTGCAGACATGGAATATTAACAGCACATCTCTCTGCAGTCTGAGTTAGAGTCAGGTGCTGTAGCCAGGAGATGCAATAGTCCACTCAAAAGAGATGCAATAGTCCACTCAAAAATATGTGTATTGTGGTTCTCTTAAAAATTTCTCAAAGATGCAGAAGAGAGTAAAAAACTTTTAAAATGACCCTTTAAAATTAAATGCTCCTCAACTCCTATTAACCTGTCATTGCATCTTCTGGCTGCACAATTCTACAACTTCCAATCATTCTCAACTGTAGTTTACTAAATATTTGGAGGATTGACACTCAGATTCTGAATTGTACTTTCTTCTTCCCTTGATAGATCACTTAACAGGGAAGGGGGGGAAGTAAGGGAGTGTGTAGAGGACAATTGCCAAATTTGTAAAAACTGAAGGGAACTGCTGGTTAATACATGTGTTAATCAGCTGTATTACTGCCCATAGCAAGGGAAGAGGGGTTTTGATATTCAGAATTCTATGAGCAAAGAGACCCCTGTGTCTGAGGCAAAAGTTTTAATTATAGGGAAAATCAGTGCATAGAATATAGCAAATCATTATATGTTAAACCTGGGCCATTCAACTTAGGACATGAGCTTTGGGATTTGGGTTGGGGTTTTTTCTTCACACAATTGAGTAACTATAGTTTCTTAAATAAACTGGGAGATACAGACTGTTGACCCCGTAGGCCATTTTAATTTTAGACACCTAAATTTAGAATTTAGTCTCTTGTTTAGAGCACTGGATTTGAGAGATTTGGACTGGAATCCAAGAGCTTCACCCTGTCCCTACTTACATTAGTGTCATCTCTCTGAACCTCTCCCTAATACTAAAATTCATAGCATTTCTTTCTTTCTTGAGACCTTCTCAAATTGCTTTATTCATTTTTCACTCATTTTGCTTCAGAAGGTTTGTGTGTTGCAGTTCCTTTTATTAAAAGCAAAATATGAATCTGATATGGAATGCAGAGAGTTTTTTCACTTATAAGTAGAAATTTACAACTGTCTGCTCTAGGTGAAGTTTACTGTGGAGCTCTTCAAATAGCTGTGCTATGTGTTCTATCATAAAATGGATTAATAGATTATCCAAACAAAGATTGCTTATTATGGTCTTTTTAGAGTTAACTGATGTGTTCCCATAATTGCCTGGATTGTAAAGTAAAAGATAGAACATATAGTGAATCTTTAGGATTTCATAATCAAGAAAACATCTTTAAATAAAAGAAAGTTACTACACCTATGTAGAGGAGAGACTGACAGAGATGTTTGTGTTTTGGAAGGGAAAATAGTCTTTGATATCCTCAGCACAATTGCATATTCAGCCTGTTACTGCAGTTCAGCATTGGAAGTCAGATCCAGCACATTCTGTGCTGGGAGGTATTAAAATCAGATCAGTGCAGCTTTACATGAAACCAGTAGTCTCCAACTATATAGACAAATGCAGACTAAAGTCTATCAGCCACATTTCTGAGTTGGGGTGTACAGCAGACACATATTGGAGTTCCAAAATACGTTAGGGATGCTAATCTGTTATATTGTTCCAGTATAGCACAAAACCAGTATTGGAAGTGACACTGTATTCCTTTAATCACTCTCTTTTATTCTCAGCAGCTCAATGGAATTAAGCTTTGGGCCAGACAGTGACAGCTAGAAGCCATTTATGTGAGCTCTGCAGAAAGCAGCCATCATGAAGGGTTCTTTATTTTTATGTATAATTTGGGAAGAGAGTAGTGTTATTTTCCAGTGCTGTGGAGAAACTAATATACATTTCATGAACCATTTTTGTTTCATGGTTCAATGCTATCCTAGTGCAAATGTCAGCAAAATCTCTCATCCCCCACCTCTCCAAAGCCATAAACAACCTCAGCAGTGCCAGTTCTCTGAGATTTGTTACTAATACAAGTCCTTTTTTTTCTTTTTTAATTATACATACCAACAGCTGTACAATAATTCTGCATAGTCATTAAGGCACAAGATACAGAGATAAAAGTGTGTGACTTTCATGAGCCCTCTCCTGGGCAAGGTCCCAGAAGAAAGCAGCAGTCTCGTGTCAGGAGTGAAAGGGTAAGGAAGCATAGCCAGGATATCACTTGAGGCCTGCAGGTATGTGCTGATGAACACAGTCACTACATGTTTCCCAGATTAAGAGAAGTAAGACAGTAAAAAAATATGTTCATAGTTCATCAGGGGTAAAAGCTTGCTTTTTCCCTTAAATCACTGGTATGATTTTCATTTCTTCCAGATTATGAGAAGCAGTAGGGTTGTTAAAATTCCAGCATGCTGCCTTTCACACCATTTTTTAAATCATAGTTCTGATGAATTTTTTTTTGGCAGCAATATTTCACTTTTCTACATTTTAGAAAGTCCAAAGTAGCTTGACTTGGATGATTTGATACAGCTTTATCTGAGGAATATGCACTTCTGTCTAATCAGAAATGCTATTAATGGTCTATAGCTATTAGACGGCAAATACAATATCCAGTTTGGGTTGTGTTCTAGATAACAGAATAAATAGATTATGTAGAAAATAGTTTAGGACAAGATTAATGGCGTACATTTCATGGATATTCCATGTTTTGGGTGGATACATTAAGACTCAGTTTGAATAGTTTATCTTTTTCAATAGGCCAGATTATGCAATCCAAAAGAATTCCAAATACTGAGAACAAAAGGTTTTCTAATTGTGTCGGTGTGTTTTTCTTTAGAAAGAGCTGTTGAGTTTGATGAGATGCCTCTCTGAAAGGCAATCAGCTTTGGTGTAGGAGATTCCATGTATTGGAGAAGGAAATGTGATAGTTAAGGCTAAGTGAGAATTGAATTCAACAGAAATCCAAGGGAAAAATCTGTAAATCAAAGCAGCTACAGAATGCAAGCCCTAGTAGTTTTCTGTAGTTTTCTGAAACGATGCTGAACAAAAGTAGTTGTAAAATGTATTTTTAGCAGTGGGAAACAAGTATTTCAAATAAACAAGTATAAATTTATGACTGAATACTTTGTCATCCCCTCTTCTGTGGGTTTCAAAGCCTTCCATAGGTTTTGAAAATAAATTCTGGTTTGGTGTGTCACCCAGTTAATTTTAAAATTAATTTTAATATTCAAACAAGAATCATTTTGTAATGCAACAGTTTAGGCTGGGAGTTGGAGACAGAATTTACTGAATTTTCAATCTAGTGTACTCCAGCAATCTGTGCAACTAGGTAGTTAAAGATGCTGTACAAATTCAATAATTAAATGATAACAGACTTATTTTTCTAAAAAGCTTGCTCATCTGTCAGCATTATTTTCTTTTTCTTGGTACACATATACATGTTGCCCACAGTGTGTGGGGGTGGTTTTGCTGTGGGTGTCTGAGAATGTGCTTTTGATTGATGAGCTAAGCTGTTTCTTCAGGTACTGAAGCAAAGAACTTTGGATGCAGCACTCCAGAAACTGCTGCTCCCAAAAAGAGAGGCAGAGAGAGATGCTGCTCCCACAGCGCTCCTGCTCCTGGCACGGGCTTGGCCTTGCTTTGGGAGCTGTGTTGGAAAAATATCTGCAGCTTTCTACTGCTGCACTTGAGCTTGTCTCTCTCCAAAAGCTGAGCCACGGCTGTGGTCAGTGAAAGATGGATGTAATACAAATGTAATAAAAGTAATGAACTTTGGGGGCTCTAAAATGGGATCTTTTAGTAGGAAAAGGAATTTAGCAACTTACTACCCAAAAGTACTCATATTGCTGCAGTAGCTTTGATTTAGTAGCTGTTGTGTTTCAGGATTTTTTTTGATTTGTTTTTCTCTCTAGGAATTGGACGGAGGATTTCCTATAAATAATAATGATATTTCTGTTAACTTTCATAATTTGACATCATCTCCCCTCTCCTGTTCTTTTGTTTTCTGTGTCTCGGAAGGATTTTCTCAGTAATTTGGTAGATGGAACAAAGGCCAACAAGCTATTGGGACTTTACATTGGTAACTTGGTTTACCAGCTTATCTTCAAGTAATATTTTCATGTGTGGCAATATATTCCCTGATTGTGCACGTGTTACTGGTTCACAAGGGCAGCAACTTTATTTCTCTGGCTATTTTATTGTTAATTTTAGAAGGTGTTTTCTTGTCTTCAAGCTTGAAACAGATTTTGGCAGATGATATCACTCTAAATGAGAAAGCAGGAAAAAATGGGAACATGGCAAAAAACATAGCTGTAGCAAGCTGTGTTAATTTTTGGAACATCAGAAGTCCAAGCGGCTTTTGACATTTTGCTTCCTGAAGTCGAGGGGAAAAAAGGCTTCTGGTAAGGGCCTAAAGAAATGAATGCTGTGTATTTCCAAGGTTTCCAGCAAAGAAGCATATTAGGTGTGTGAGTAGCCAGAATACTCCTTGTTAATCCCTTTCCCACCATCCAGTGTCTACAGGCTGGGGAGAGGGACTTTATTTGGTATTAACAGAGCTGGTTTTCCTTGCATCAATATATTCCTATTTGTGGAATATTTGTCACATGGGTCTATTACTGTTTAAAGGAAAAGAATTTAAATAATCCCTCCTATGAGCTATGATCATTAATTTTACACTAAAATATACGTTTGCCTCCAGGTTTAGGAAGAGTTGACTTTGTAGCTTTCCCAGACAGTCTTGTGCACTGTTAGAGAGACAACTGAATCTGCCAGATACAGTATGGTATGCTAAATATTTTGTTATTTAGACAGTGGAAAACTCCTGTTAAACATTCGTAAGTTTACTAGAAGTATGCCTGCTTGCAAAAAATCTCATCATTTTTACAGTCTCTGTGACATCACTTAAAGTTGCAGTTATTTTCCCCATCAGTCATTGGGTAAAAAGACCTGTCCAAAAGAGACATAAGCTGCTGTGCCTTTCATTTTGTCGATATCTGTGTGTATTTGGGAGGTTTGGGGTGGGGGTTTGTGGCGTTTTTGGGGGGTTTTTTTTGTTTGTTTGTTTTTTGTTGTTTTTTTTTTTTCCCCCAGAGAGGCAGATGCTGTAAAGAATAGCCAGACTGGCTGTGATAGGGACTCCCTATTAGGTGTATCTACAGTGCCAGCACCTTCAGTGGGCAAAATCCTCCTTCTGATCTTGTAATTTCTTCATATTTGAAAGCCAAGTCACTTGCAGAGCCTGGGGTCTCACTCCCATCCTCCGGGTGCCAAAGCCTTTCTTTGCAAGATCAGTATTGCAGCACTTGTGCAGTGCCCAAAGAGCTTTGCCTCTGACATTGAAGTATGTCATCTAATAAGTCCTTCAATTCTTCAGAGAAGTGGCCAGGAAATAAACAGATTTTGTGGAAAAAAATCAGCATTTCTCTCTCTCTTTGCAGTAGATGGTAGACAAAATATGTAGGCTGATTTTGTGAGATGGGAAGATGTGTGTCTGCTGAGGGACAGCTCTGTCACCAAATAGAACAAAACAGGGGTTTTTGTTGCCGTTTTGACTTCAGAGAGAGAAAACCATACTAGGATCCATTTCTGTTTGCTGGATGCCATGCCAATGAACATATCAATCATCTTTGGAATTAAAACAACACTAATTGTACCCCAGTGTAGTGTTACCTGCTTTTATCAATAGTTCCTATATATATGTCATTCTACATAAGACAAACTTTCTAGGGACTTGGTAGAATCCTTCTTGAGATACAGATTTTTCATGCAGTTTTGTTGGATTTTATTTCAATAACATAAAGAAATTGCATATTTTCAGAACGTACTTGATAATGAAAATGCACCTTATATTTCCAGCAGTTTGACTGAAAACTGCATTGCCTGTTATCCACACAGCACAGTAAAAACTGTTCCAAAAGTCTGCAGTTTATTTATATGCACAATAAGCAAACAATACAAAAATCCATACTTCAAGGGCTACCTTAGCAGAAGACTATGCTTGAAAATCCAAAGACTAAGAAGTTAGGAAAGAAAATTAGATAAATTTGATAAAAGAAAATTTATCTAGATATGTAGCTCAGTGTCTTATGTTTACTTGTTACAGTGCAGCCTTGTAATAAAGTCACTTATGAGGTCTCGATTTCAAGGTTGTAACTTGAGCATTTCTGCCATATCTTGAAAGAGTGAGCCCAGACGTTTTCAAAATAGATCAGTGTTTTTAAAGATGAACTGACTTTGTTCATTGGTTTCTCTTCCATATCAGTGGATGTGGTTTTTTTCTGTATTGCAGGGTCTCTTTGAAAGTTTTGCCTGGTACTGGTTTAAATAGGAAGGCCCTTCACAAACTTGGTGAGGTATTTTTAGTAACGGTTTCTGTGAGGTCAGAGATCTGTGAAGGCTCACAGCGCACCCACGCAAGTGTGAGGGCCAACAGTCTGCAGTTTAGAGAGCTCTGTATTTATAACTGGGATGTTTTCTAGTCAGCCCTTTATGAATGAAAAGGAAATTTTGTCTTCTTATGAGATGCACTAACTACTTCCAGACAAAGAAAATGTCTTAAGCTGAACACCTTTTGCCATGCCTGACAGTGCACAGGCTAAAACAGGCAAGGTGAACTTGTAACTCCATTTAATGGTGTCCTCAGCTGTCAGTGTGCAAACTGCCAGTGATCACTTGGGAATGGCAAAGGAGTGGCAGTGACTGTCAGGTGTGACTATCAGGGTCCCTGTCCTGACTGCCCAAACGTCCTGTACTGTCATGTAGAATCCTGCTGGCTGCTTGCAGCACCAATGTGGGGCTTTATTGAGCTGTAAAAGTGTCTTTTTAAAGCCTAAGGGTAAATCTCATCTCATTTATTTTTTTGAAAGTGGGTTTCCAGCACTGTAGGAGAACTGATCTGCCTATATGTGAGATGAGAGCAGAAATTTCTACAATCTTTTCTCACAAGACAAGCTTTGCAAAAATAAAAAAGAACTATTTACACTGGGGGGGAGGGGGGAGGGTAAGAGGAGATTTAATTGTTGCCTAAAATTCCCAGAACAGCGAAAAAGCCTAATGATAGTAGGAATATCTTTTTAAGCATAGACATGGTATAATGAGCTCCATGACTTGGAAAATGCGGCTAGATAAAACAGAATGGAAGCAGACGACCAAATTTTCAGTGGCAAGTTTAATTAACCATCTGGAATCTGAGGGGTTTTCCACCAGCTGAAGTCTTTTAATCAGTGCTGGTTGTCTTCCTGAAATATTGTAGCTTTACATGAATAGAATCATAGAAGTATTAATGTTGGAAAAGGCCTCCAAGTTAATCAAGTCAAACCTTTGACCGGACACCACCACACTCACTAATTGTATTGTGAAGTGCCACATTACTCATTTTCTGAACTCTTGCAGGGGTGGTGACTCCACCACTTCTCTGGGGAGCCTCTTCCCATGCTTTACCACTCTTTCAGTGAAGAATTTCTTCCTCATATCCAGCCTGAACCTCCACTGGCACAACTTGAAGCCATTCCCCTTGTCCTGTTGATTGTTACTTGAGAGAAGAGGCTGACTTGCTCCAGCACCTCAGTGTCCTTCTTGGGACACTCCCGCCCAACCTGGTGTCATTTGCAACTGAACCGGCCCCAAAACGGAGCCCTGGGGGACACCTCTTGTGACTGACCCACTGGATTTAACTCCATTCAAATGCAAGTCAGGGACTTGATACAAAGATGACAGAATTAATGTCTTTGGCTTGTCTTATGCAAGAGCTAGGCAGCCAGAGACGCTGAATTACACTACTGTCCTCTAAATGATTACTTTGACTTCAATTTCATTCTCAAATTTATGAGGATAAAATGCCATTTTTAATTATATATTTGGAACAAATTTAATTGGTCAAATTCTAGTTTTAAAAATGTCTTGTTTAATTTTTTCCCGTTTGCTCATTACAGAACTATGATGAACGTTTTATTAATAACCTTCCTTAAAAAATTATATCTTTATATCTCTAGTAAATGACAGAATCTACTCAGTTTTGAGAAAAATGCAGTGAAAGGGGAGGAAAAGCCCCAGCAAACACCTTTCTGTTACATCTTTTTAGATGTCCAGGGTGTTGGACATATAAACAATTAATATTTCAGTTTACTTTTGGTATGAGTCCAACTGTAACTTTAGTTGTTCTGGTTTATCTTCAGTGAAATTTCGAAATAGCAATTCATTGTTAGTTCAGGTTGAAAATGCAATGTTTGACCAAGTTTTCAGAGTGGGTTGACTACCATTCTCTGCTTGTGATTTTTTGTATTACAGATCTTGACAACTGAAAGAACAGTTTTGCAGTTTTCTGGAAACTTCGTATTCCTGTGGTCATTGCACTTAATGGGAAAATTAAGACAAAAGCTTTCTCAGCGTACACATCATTCCATGTTCCTAATTGGATGAGTAAGGAAACTGATGGATGTTCTTTTCAGAGGAAGTGTCTTATGGCATGAGTTTGTTCATGTTGTAAATCACAAGCTACTGCCCTTCAAGGCAGCCCATGGACATAAAATCCTGTGGCCACTGTGACCCTCTTCCAGGACAGTGTGCAGCCTTCTGCTGTGTGCAGCTCTGTCATTGTTGACTCCTTTTCTTTTCTTCTTCATTTTTGTACAGCATTTTGTGAATGTTCCTCAACTTGCATATTTCACCTTCCTTTTTCAATGTGGCCAATTATGACTGCAATTGAAGAAAACCCAAGAAAGAAGAAAAAATCCTTCCCCTTCTGTGTATGAAAAAAGTTAATTTATGGAAGTATATGGGAATAGGCTAATACATGCTTCCTTTATTTATACATGCTTGTAAATATACTTGCTTTTTCTAAGAGCTCATTCTTGGCATAAACCTGGATACACTGGAAAAATATACAAGTTCCCTATCATGCATCTGAGCTGTGTCCATTACGTATTTTGTACCTTGCTGCCATCTGTCCACTGGCACACTGCATGGATAGAATAATAGGGGAAAATTCCAGTGAACTGTGAGCAGCATACAGCAGATATCGGTGGTTTTCTCATCCGTGGAACAGCATCAAGTGCTCCTTGACTTCTTAAAGTCTTCCTAAAAATCTTTTTACCTTTGCTTCATATGTTATTGTATTCTTTCTAAAATATGTTGCAATAACTAAACATAGTTTTAAATGGAATTTAAGAAATCTAGACTGACATTTTGAGTAAATAATATAAGAATGTGAAGAATGTATTACTTTATAAATATATATATAGAGAGAGAGAGATAGTATCTACATTATGCTAATTACCTGGTTTTCTACACTAGTTCAAGGGTTCAGCAGTGATTGTTGCTGAAAACCTCACTCCAGCAAGACTCTTCCATTGGAAACCTTATGTGCTTACACTCAGCCAGCTGAGTTTTTATAAATATGCAATTTTCCGTAACCTGCTCTACGTGACCTGTCCGAGTCGGGTAGCACTGCAGCAGTTTTGGATGGGAGTGCTTACAGCCCTCAACTGGGTCTGACAAGTGCCTGCAAGGTCAGGAGAAGCATTGCTCAGGTAGATTTTGAGGCTGCAAGCTGTTCTATTTGGCTCCAACTGTCTGTGCATTTGGAATAGTCCATGGGGGACAGGATTACCAGTGGAGTAAATCCTGGCCCTCTCCAAGTACAAATTTCCGTGTTATTACTCTCTGCTATCTGCATTCCTTCAGGGCCAAATGTCTTCATCGATCTCCCAGACAGTTTTTTGCTATTTTGTATGGAAATAAGTTGCAAACCTTCGTTAGGAAAGGAAACTGAGACAGGACATGTGGATAAAACCATGAGGGTGCGTGTACCGGGCTGGGTTCTGAAAGCCCTGCTTAGACAGCTGCTCTGGTGGAAATCCGTAAGAATTTACATAAATTCAGCAAAAATCTTGTTTCAGGTTATCGTTTAAAAGTTTTTTTCCTGGTCCTCTGGAGATGTTAAAATATTTTAGGGAAGAGCTGGTTGCAGTTTAGTTCAGTTTCTCCCCAGACATCTCTTCAGTGTTTATTCCTTAGATAACATCTCTCTGTTCAGGTCACAACACAGGGAGTCAGTGGTTCGGTGTCTTTGGCTAATATTATTCATAATGTTTGTTTTGTCCCTATAAGCACATCATGGAATTGAAATTATTATTTCTTCTTGATGTCTCAGATGGAACATGGAGTTATAGAAGGAGGATTTTGTTTTTACTGTGGCATTGACAGTATTCATACAAGTCTGTGGAACACAGATGTATACCCTTAAGCTGATCTAGACAACAAATCCCTTATGAAAGATGGTAGGGGTTTTTCCCTTCTCCCACAAGAATTGCCTTCCTGTGGTTGGGAAATGTTTTTATAAGGGAGATGGGGTAATCTGAATAGGGAGCTCACTCTGTCTTGGAATATTGGTCAATATCTGCTTCAGCAGTAAAATAACATTTAGCTAGAGTGAGAATTTCCAAAGGATCTGGAGAATATTGACAGCCTTGCATTATTTATTTTTGAGGATGAAGCTGTAGAGAAGAAGTGGTTTTATTTTCTTCTCTTGGTAAGCACACACAAAAGCTTCTAAATCTTAGGGAAATTAAAACCAATAAATTAGCATTGCAATATAGTGAATTTTCTCATCTGTGTTCTGAAGATTTTAATACCCCTAGAGTGATAATTCTTCCTTCCTGAAGCCAGTGTCAGAATGACCAACTGTTAGGAAGTTCAGCCTCTACCAAAGAAGAGCATTCTGTCCTGCTCCACTGATTTGTTCTCTGGGCTTCTGTGGGTTTCTGTGTCTGGAACTTGTGTGAGGCTGGTTCTTGTCTGGTGCTTTGTGAGGCCTTTGGAGGATTGCCTGGGAATTCCTGTAGTGACTCTGATCAAGCCATGGGACATTCAGTTGGAGTCACAGTTCCTCTAGAGATGCAGAGAAATCCTAGATGTGTGGACAGCGTGTGTTCAGCTCAGATGTACCACAGATGTGCAGGAGGAGGGATTTGCACATGGCAGAGAAACTCAGTTTGCCTAAGACAGAGAGCTTGGTGTCCCATCTGACCTAAATACTCAGTTTGTTTTCTGACAGGAAAATCATAAATGGCAATGGAAGACGCAATTAAAGCTTTCTTCCCATATTCCATTTCCAGTGCATCAGCTTCTGGAGAACCTAAGTAGAGATCATGGGGGTGGGGAAGGGACCACACTGCAGTAGGCAGCAGATGGACCAAGCCAATCGTCACCCTCTTACATGAGTAATTGCAGAGTTATGATTTAGAGATGGAAAAATGTGCATGTTAATCTAGAAACCTGTTTTATCTGGAAAAACCTCCACAGATTCTTGAGAAGCACAGTGCAAGTCATGAGGACAATTTGGGATGCCTGTTCTAGATTTTTTGTTCTGAGATAGTTGGTCTGCCCTGAGCAGCACCAGACATCAGGAAAATCTGGCTACCCTATTCAAAGTGTATCTCAGCTGGCTCTTTGCTGAAGCTATTCATGACTTTTGTAAATGTTATTGCACTGATGATCTACAGTGTGTCCTCACATCTGCTCGAGTGTTAATTAGTTTATTGTTTTACATAGTGTATTAAAAGCTTTTCTGTTCCATTGAAAGTTTGAACTGTAATTCAATCCTTAGGATGCCCCACATATAAGGCAGAGTTACAGAGCAGGAGCTTAGGATGTGGTATCCCTTTCCCGCTGTGTTGCTGCCTTGGCATATTATCTGTTTGACATCATTGGTAGATGAGTGTCTGAAAAGGGAGTGAAAGACAACAAAGAGATTTTGTTTTCTCATCTTCTGGATTAGGCATCTCACTCTCCTCTTATGGTGGGTTTTTCTGTTTCAGTTTGTGTCTCAGCGGGAAATGTTCCAATTAACTTACGTCACAGATGTACCTTGTTGAAGATCAGGGCTCATTTTGCCCGGCACTGCTACAGTTTTGTTACGTGGAAGTTTTTTCAAAACAGCAATGCCCTCTCTTTCTACAATTTAGTATAATAATGCTGTAACTCTGTCGTACTTGAAACTTCGTTTATGGTCAGTTGCACTGTTTTGTCTCCACCCTATTGCTCAATTCCCTTCCAGCTGTAACCCTCATTGTGTTTTCTGACTGCTATAATTGGGGCTGGTTTTCTCCTGTGCTGCCCAGTGTCCTTCCAGTCAGTGACACAGTTGCTCAGTTGGAGATTTAGGCAGGCACAGTTCTGTTCATGAGTTGAACAGGTTTTTACTTCTGCAGGATGACAATCTTTCTATTGAACTTTGGCCTGTGTGCACACTGGATGCATTTCTGGTTTATTCATATGTAGAGATGCTCTGCCAGTATCACTATGGAACACCTTGATTTTTTCTGGAAGAATGGCATATTTTGCTGAAGTTTACAAATCACATTTAAGTTGCTGTATATGTGATTCTTCATTAGCCAGCTGACAACATAAAGTATTAGTCTTTTAACTAATAAAAGGATTCTTTTTCTATCAATGAAAAGTAATGTTGCTGAAACTTTGCCAGGTCAACCTTGGAAATGTTTTGTCCTTGAGCAGTATTCAGTCATTTGTAGTCAGGATAAAGATACTTTTTTTGCCTATAGATGATGGTAATATCTGTATTATGAGGCAATCATGGTTTTATATTGCACTTTCTATTCTTTCTAAACAGCCCATAAATCATCATTCTCCGTCTTGCTCACAATATGCATTTCAGACAAAACGCCGTCTAACAAACAAGTGCAAAAAGAGCTTAAATACTTACCTTTAAAGGTAATAGTAACCATCATACGGAGTTTAGTTTCTGATAGATTTCTGCTACTGGCCAAGCCGTTACGTTGAAAAGTTGAGCTTCCTTAAATTGCATGTTACTTATATCATCACTGTGTTTGAATCACTTTGATCTGTACTTCTACCGAGGATTTTGTTCTCTACTTTGACCTTTGTGCAGCAGTTCAGAGCTCTTTACTTTGTCTGACACTATCACAAGCGAGTGTATTTTGAAATGCTGTCTTTAGTTATTTGACAGACTTCATGTGTACAGTCTCAGGTGCTTCAAAAGTGCTTGTGTAAGTGGCTGGTTCCCCTGATAGTAGTTACACACATTTTGGATGCAACTGGCAAAGGAACAAACCCGAGTGGGATCGAGTTCAGGACAAGTGGCAGCGTTACCTTTCTCACAGTGCCAGTGGGACATGTGACACGTTCACCTGACCCACTGCGAGGGGTGGGGGGGCTGCAGCTGTTCCAGGCTCTGCCTTTTGTCATTTCCACCTCTGTCACAGTGTGTGTGTCCTGTCTGGGAAAAACCCTCTGAAGAGTTTCTCGAGATATTGCAGGTTAAATAAAGGCACAAAATCAATCCTTCTGGAAGGCCTGGGAAGTGAAATGGAACCTAATCACCTTACAGTCATTTTAGGGATTATTGTAATTTTTTTCTCCTTGCGTTCTGTTGTATACTGCTTCATGCTTGGGATATGACACTAGAAAAAGCTACTTGTCTCCTGTTGTAATTTACCTTCTTTCTGCTAGAGGGGGAAGAATAGATAGGTGACAAATTTAGGGGGATAATATGCAACGTCCTCTAGAAAATTTCATACTGCTTTCTGCCACACGTGGTGCCATAACACTCCCAAAAATTAAAAAAAAAAAAAAAAAAAAAGAAAAAAGAGACAAGCAAGCTAATAAACCAAGAATGGAGTACTACTTAAGATTTTTTTTAAATTATTGCCTCTTAATTTTTGGTAGAAATTATTAAAGCAAGGGCCATTTGTTATAAACAAATTTCCCATCCCCCACTGTAAAAATGAGGAATGTCTTTCTCTTTCTTCTGATAAAACATCTGGGGCTTCGTGAAATCAGCCTGTGGAGAAATTAAATGAAATGTTACATTTCTGTGTTGTCAGATGTCTGTCAGTTACTAGTAAGAAGAATATTAAATAAATCCTTTAGGCTCTAACTGCATGGCTTAGCATAGGGTTAGGGATAAATGTGTATCAAGTTCTCTGTTTTCAATTGACAGCTTCTCCCAAATGGAAAGAAAAAATTGGTGGTAGTGATGTTAATGAGGAGATCTATACTATCTAGAGATAGAAGTGTATATATTTCTATCTGTATAAATAAATCAATAATACACAGGCATTTGGACAACATAGGTGCAGTGTAGATGTAATCTACCTATATGTTGCATGTAAATCCTATTAACATGTGATATCTATAGACATTTTAATGTGTGCGTAAGGTTTTCTTTGTCCTTAAAAACTCACTTGTATTGTTTATATTTCTAATGCCTTTATTCTAATGCATTTGACTTCTGCTTATTAAAATATTTGCTCATTTCTTTGCATATTACTTGGTAAGCTGCTCAAAAATTATAGCAGATGTGGGGGGGATTGTGCTCCTTTTGAATCATGGGTAGGACAGTTGGCAAATAAAAATCAGTTCTAGAGATTGAAGTAGGCAGTTCATCTACAGAGAGTCATATTTTTCTTATTGTCTACATTTTGTAATGGAAAATATGGAAATAATTTCTCTGACTTCAGCTGAAGAATATGTGAAGGGGATAACATTAGAACTGTGACAATATTATGTACACAACTCTCTAACATGACATTTAAGTTTTTCAGTCTGTGGTAAGGTTACATTTCTTGCAGTTTGCTTGAGGTACTCCATAATGTTGTCTTCCTGAAACTTTGCAAAGGACCTAATTCAGTGAAAAAGAAAAGAAAAAATTCCCTATATTATTTTCTCCTAGTAGTTTAAAACATGGAAGAAGTGGAGATTGGGGGATTGTTTGGTTAATAGGGTTGGTTTGATGGTGGATATTTTTTCATGTTTTTAGATGAGTTTTGGTATCAACTGCTGTGCAGATACATGTTTGTGTGCTATATAGCAGAGCAGATCCAAGAAAATTCTTAGTAGGAAAATTTACAAAATGTACTTTGTGTTTGCTGTTAGACTTCAGTAACAGATCACATTTGTTACTAAGCCTTACAGTACTTTCCATCTGTAAATATATTTTTTTTAATGTATTCTGGCCTAGATGTTGTGTCTCAGATGAGAGAATTAATTAGATGGGGAATTCCAGGGCTGGATTATGTCAGTGGCAAGTAAATCGACTTCTCTTCAGCTGATGTTAAGTTCTTTTTAAGATTAGTGTAATTAGTCTCATTTTGCAGGCGTAGAAAGTGATTCGGAAAAGCAGAATTACTTGCATGGGTTTGTAGGAGCCTTTTGGAGCACATCTGGGGCCATGCAAAGCAGGATGCTGGGAGCACCAAGCTGTTGCTGGAACTGCAGCGTGGGTGTCTGTGGGTGCCAAAGAAACATCTCCCTTGCCGTGGGACAGACAAACAAGCTTCAGAACCTTTGCAGGTCAGCTCTGTGCATGGCAAGATATCTGCTGCACTTAACATAAGGGTACTGCTTGCACAGTGTGGGATCCACACTGTAAATTCATGGCCCCTTTACAGTGTTTAGATGTGCTTAGATGTGCCTGAGATTTCTCTTTCCCCTCTTTCCACTTTCTCAAGCCAAGTTTTGATGTTGCCTCGGCAGCTGGAAATATTGAGGAGAAGAGTGAGGAGAGGGATTTGAGGCAAGTGTTGCTTTGTGTCCCATTGAAATGCAAGTGGCTCTTAATGTGTCAGGATGTACAAGCAGGAGGAAAAGAATAGAGAAATGTGTGAGCAGAGGTGAAGAACTGTCATTGCTCTCCACTACTGAATAGGCAGAGTAGGCTGATGTCATTGTGACCATAGGAACAAAAAAACCCCAGAGAGATGCTAGGCTTGATTACATCAGTTCATAAAATGGGCTTTGCTTTCCTCTTTGCACTACCAGCTTTGGTGCAAACGCTGATGTAATGTAAGAACTTAGTAAAAGTGCAAAACAACCATGTTGTAATTTTTTTAGCTTTAGAGAGGATTCTTTGTTATTGAAGGAACGGTGATTGTGCCACTCATTTCAGTAAGTACCTTTTATAACTAGATGACATTCAGCTGGACTGGCAGAGACACATTTTCATCCTTTGATGCCGTTTCTAACACAATCCGTAGTTGAAATGGAAAATTTTGCTTCTTCATCTTCTTTTACAAATACACAGGAACTTGAATAGAGAAGAATGGAAGTTCTGCATTATTTTAATGCATTGAAATATGCAAATAGACTTCCTTTTTTTGTTGTTGAACTTCCTGCTTATTCTGCCAGTATATATGAGAATTTGAATGGGTCCTACTATGAATACTCATTGGAACAGGGTTCCCAGCTCGCTGCACTGGGGGGCTTGGGCTCAGTTAGAACACCTAGACTGGCCAATATTGAAACATCTGCCTTTGCAACTTGTTTCAGGAATGTGGGTAAATAAGGCTCTGCACCCTTACCAAGCTAGTTGCAAAATGAGAGCTTAAATGTGTTTTGATGTAGTTTAATGATACACAAACACACAGATATTGTAGTGAACTTATCTTGGGGTTTAGTAAACATGTAGTTGTGTTGCAGAACACTTTATTGTCTTTGTTAAATGGTAGCTGTCAGTGTAAAATTGGTTATCCTGTCCATCACATCTGAATTTCATACTTTACCAGCATGGTTTGAGAAATGTTCACAATGTGGTTTTCACAGGGACTGAGAAGATGTGTACTGGGGAATGCCTTTAATGAAAGGGAACCATTAAGGGTGTTGTGAAAATAATATTAATTTAGCACATGAGGAATAAGAGTAACTAGTCTATTTAGCATAATAAAAAGTGTGGAGGAGGAGGAGGAGGGTAATTTTTGGCACAGAACTTAGCATTGTGAAGAAGGGAGTGCATCCTGGGTCATTTTGCCAATGAAATTCTATAACCATGTAAACATAAAACGTCAGCTTGGAACACTTAATCTAAAATATTGGCTATTTCTCCTTTAAAACTGTGTCTTTACTGCTTTTGAAAAGTAGAGTTAGGCATTTTAAAGTTTAGTTTCTTATGCTATAAAAATAGTTAAGGACTTTCTGTTAATATCATACTAAAATCATCAGACAATTCTGTTGTTTACAAGGGAAAATATTTTTTTAATGTATTTCATTCTCATATTAGGAAAAAAACTCACATCTACCCACAAAATTTACAGTTTTCCAAAGGATATAGGAAAATTATATATTAAAAAAAAAGGGGGGGGGAGG
>WAAE01012568.1:0-21792 GCA_013400495.1 Nicator chloris | reverse complement strand
CATTTTATTGGACTCTTCAGAACTTACTTTTGATACGTTCAGATCTTTATTTCCTATTTCAAAGGTTTTTTTTCAAAGAAGACAAAATTGGAATGAAATCAGTATAGAGAAATGCATGTAAGGAGAGCTCATGCTCTATGAATTTATATGAAGACAACTGTTCACAAGAAAGGAGGTTGCCAAAATTCAAAGTATAAACAGCGAAACTAAACCACCATTTCTTAATTGACAGTGAGCCTTCACACCACTGAGCAGGTTAAAAAATACAGTTACAGATAAGACTGAATTTTGCACACTTCCACACAGTATAAATATGGAATTTTTAAAGATGTGACCTGTCTTTATAAGCTGAGTACTGAGGAGTCGTCAGCTGTGTAAACACTAGTTTTAACATCTTGCTTGGACCCCCAAACTTCTTATTTCTTGTCTTTTAACTAAAAGCATAGAGAAGACTTAAATGCCTGGATGAGGTTCTTTGGTTTTCTAAATACAAAGCAGATATAACATCTAAGCTGCAGGTCTTGTATTAAATAATTAAATCTGGTATTTTGGGCTTCTGTAATAATCAGCTCTCTTAACTGCATGCAAATTTGTTTCATTTTCCACCATGCTAGAGTTAACTGTGAAATCTATCACACAGCAAAAACGTGGAAAATGTAGATGAAAAACAATGAAGGACTTGATGTGTAGCAGAAGTAATCACTGTGAATTATCAGAGTGGATAACGCTTCAAGAATCAGTAAGGGAAAAATGTTACTCTTTTAAAGTGTCGTATTACAACAATGTTTTGCTGAAAACTGTTGTCTGCATCCAATTTAGGGAGGCATCTGCTCATGTTTGCTTAAAACAAAAGGGTGGTTGACTTAATGAATTATTTACAGGCATGCAATATGGCAACAGTATCATTATGAACTCTCTCCTAAGATCTCCTCTGGCTACTCCTGGCAGGGTGTCAATTTGCTTGTTTTTATGGTAGGTGCAAGAAATCATGGAGCTGTTCTCTGAAATGAAATTCTCCTATTCTACTCGCTAAATGTTAACAAAGTCAGTGAACAAACCACATCGCTACATTGCTCAGAAAAGATTTCTTAAGAAAAGAACAGTGTTCACGAGCATAATTTTAAACAAGAATTTTTGAAGTAGATGTGCAGAGATTTACCACAAACAGGTAGTTTCCTAAAACATCCAAGTTTTAAAAAGTATTTTTGATAATAACAACAGATTATGAGTTTCTTTTAAGAGGAACCTTTTAAACACAAGGATAAATCTTTGTGCACTTTCCTTATTCTTCATCAGCGTACTAAGAGCCTACCCGGAAGTCACACTGGCATTACATAATTACAGAAACCAGGGGAAAAACTGTTTGGCAACCAGAATTCAGAAGTATGAGGGTTTCTTCTGAATGGCAACATATGCAACTTTCAAACCACTTGGGCAACTGAAACTTCAAGACCTCCTTTTAGGGAGGCCACAGCGCCGCTTAATTTCAAAGAATAAGTTAGGGAATAAAGGGCGTAATGGAAGTACCCCACACTTGCATGAACCGACCAAACAGTTACTAACAGAGCACTGCAAAAACAGAAGAGAAGGATCAAGTGGGGATTCCCCAAAGCTCCACTCCCAATCTCATACTATTTCAGTCAGTAATGACCTAGATAATGGAGTAGAGTATAATTAGTACATTTGAAGATGACACCAGGCTAAAAGCAGTGGCAAGTGCTGGAGGGCAATTTTAGAATACAAAATGATTCTGACAAACTGGATAAATAGCCAGGGGAAAAAAGGAAAAAAAGGCAAAAAGAAAAAAAGGAGAAGAATTAGGGAATATTATTCTTGGTGAGAACAGTCACTCAAATGTGGGGCAGGGAACAGCTGCTCAGTGGCAGTACTGCACAGATAGGCAGGTTCCGCTTAAGCATAACATGAATCCACAATGTTGTCACTGCAAGGAAAACACTTAAATTATCAGGATGCACAAAGTATATGGATGATTACAGAGAAGAGATATAACACCACTGCTTAGTGCTGTCACCCTCTTAGCTCTGTTTACCTCTCTCCAAGGAGAGGCATCTTTCTAATCTGCCTCCAACTGGACTGCAAATGAAGCCTAAAAAACATGATTCACAAAGAATAAAATAATTGCACTGCTTTGTCTTGAGGAGCAAAAGAAAGAGAGAAGGAGAAGGGAAGAAAAGCCCATATTTTCAGACTTTCATACTGAAGTAGTTTTCATGTACATGAATAATCTCGTTTAAATAGATATTTTATTTATTCAAGTAATTTCAACAATTTCTATGGTAATACTTTATTTATAACTTATCAGATAAGAAATAAGCAAGCTTTATAACAGGTATATAATTGAACTTCTTAGCACCTATTTGAGGAGACAACAGGCCAGAGGCTGTCAGAACTGGATGCATATGTTGTACATAAAACATTGTACATAGACACTGAACACTGACTAACAAAAAGTTATTTTACTCATTTCATGGCAACTCTGTTTGCTCAGAACTTGTAGCACAGTAGTATGACCCAGGAGACACTGCGTCATCTTTTGTAAATAGTTTCTTTCCCCAACCTCATAGGAGAAAAGGAAAATACAGAAAAAGAAAATAAAAAAAGAAAGGGGGAGGGAGATTAAAAGAAGAAGTTTCATCTCTTTCATAAAGTCTGCAGATCATGTAAGCCATGTTATTTTCAAGCGCACCTTTTCTTCGTTGGTTTAATAAACACAGCAGTTTTACAAGTTACCTTTGTGTGCTCAGGTGGAGTGATAAATGGATGTTCCATATTAACAGAGATCTCATTCATCTCATTTGGGCTCAATGTCACTTGCTTTCTGACCCAAGCAGAGTGTTTGTTTCTCTTTGTTTTAAGTCTTCTGGGAATGATAGCATTTCCAAAACAGGTCTAAAGTCACACAGAAAAGATTTCAGGGATGCTATCAACTTGTATATAATTGGTTAATCTGGACAGGTCCTGGGTGACATTGTGTTCTCTGTGCTGAGGTCTTTTGTCTGAAGAGACAAGGACAGGAAAGCTGGTACTTGTGTGTGTCTGGCATCCAGAATGAACCGCTTTCCTCCGCATTTATTACGTCCCAGCTATGTACTGTGAGAGAAACCGCAACTGTGCTTTTCCTTTGGGGGACAAAACCTGTCAACTTGACAAGTCTATGGTCAGTTTGAATAACAGATGAGTAAATGGGTATTTTCCAGAGCTATGAGAGGGCTTTAACTCTTTTAAGGGAAACAAAGATGAGAAACTGAAGTGGAATATCCCCAAATACAGGAAGAGGCACCGATTAGCTCTGATTATGGTCTTCAAGGATTTATCTTTAATGTTTTTGTGGAGTCCTAACGATAGGAAGTTTCTTATTCTGTTATTTTGAGAAGAAATTTCTTCTGAAATCCCCTTAGAGGAATCTTCCCTTGATTGATTCAAAAGGTGGACATTCTGTCTCCAATATCCACAACTTAAAAGTAATACAGGTGCTATAATTGTGCTATATAATATGTTTACCACTGCCATTTCCCCTGTTATATTCAAAAAACCTATTTGAACATAAACAGGCCAGAGTCGTTTTAGCTTCAAAGAGTAGGGAAGAGACCAGCTCTCTTGTTTAGGAGTATTTCAGCACAAAGCTGGAAGGACATCAGGACAGTTATAAACATTGCATGTAAATTTAGTTAATTTCCCTGCCTTATAAAGATGTGTTTCCATTTAGCAGGGCTGATAGAGTATTTGTGGCAAGGGTAGGTTGGGCTCAACTTATCAAGTGTGAGTTTAGCTCTTGCAGCCTTCAGCAATACCAGACTTTCTGTTAAGCTACAGACAGTGTAATCAGTCTTGCCCTTACAACTGTGCTAAGCTTTGTGTTTGAAAAATACATTGTATTTATGAAGAGAGGAGAAGAAGGACTAAAGAGAACTGTTTGAGAATAACAAATTAAATTGTCTTTATAGTTAGACTGCAGTCCTGCACATCCTGCGCTGTTGCTGACTGAGGACATGACTTGATCTGTCTTCAGTGAGGAATTACTTGATCTGTCTTTAGACAGCGTGCTTGTCTACACCACCAGGGTCCGGGGATGACCGTCATGCACGGGCAGTATGAACGTCTGGGAGTATCTGACAGGGGTAAGCAGAGGTATGTGACAGCACATTAACTACTTAGTGGGTTGATTTCGTTGCTTTCACACATTCAGCAAGGCTTTGCAGTCCGAGAGGTGCCACAGCCAGCCTACAAAGGCAGTGGTACTCCCTTTTGCATTCTTGGCAGTCGTGCTTCAGTGAAGGTTCTACCCAAAGCTTCTACAGCCTTATTTATCTGCTCACATATATGACACTCTCTTAGAGAATAAGCTTTGAACACCCTCTGACACTTTGTCCAACTTTGTGGTGTTTGTTAATGAATACGTTTCCATAATTTTGTATTTTTAAACTGACAAAATAAATACATCCGATTTTCATATGAGGCTAGATAAAACGTATCCCGTGGCTCTGGACCATCTCCTGTATGTTGTCACATTAAAATACAATGTCTGACTCTAGGCTGTTTTCCCCCTCTCTCCTCCACTCAGCACCCATTTTGAAATTTCCACTGGAAAAAAAAGGCATTTTAACCCTGAAGAAGCAGAAAGGCCTGAAGGTTATGGAAGAAGAAAACATTAAAGTAATCTTCAATCTTGTATGCTGCTGTCTCAGACAATTATTTCCATGACATGAGAACCGTGGCACCAGTGCAGTTCAGAGGGCACAGGAATTTTGGGAGAGAAGGTGAAGGCAGTGCTGGCTGCTGGTGGGAGCTGCCTGCACCTGGCAGATACCTCCACTGCCAGAGCTGTCAGCTCTGGTGCAAGCTGCATCTTTAATCAGACAATTTCTCCTAGTCTACTGTCTAACTTCTGTCTAGGTTCAGGTCAAACTGGGGGACAAAGAGGTGCAGGCATTCACACACATTAACACACACACATTAACACACACACAAACACAGACACAAACACAAGCACAAACAAACACAAACACAAAGACACTCAGATGTGCACCTGTGGTCCCCTATTCCAAAGATCATGTTGTCCTGTTTTCACAGGTTACGGGGCCCTCTCTGGCCACAGACCCTCAGGGGTGTTCCTGGCCTGGTTCCATTCCCCATGGCCATGGTCCCTTATCCCTGTCCTGGGGTTGGTGTGTGTCCCATGGCTGCTGTCCCTCCTGTCTCCCTTTGACACCCTAGGTCCCCCCCAGGGTGCCTCTTTAGCCCTGATAGCTGGGACCTTTCTTAAACACAGCTCTTCAGCATCTGCCTGTGTTTCTTCAGCTGACAGTCACGGCTCAGGGAGGGCATTCTTTTCTGTGCTGTTTCTGTCAGTGTCAGGGGTGGCTCCACATACCTGCCATGGGTTCCTAGCCTTCTCACTGGTCCTGCACTGCTGTAGTCCCCCCCCACTTAAACCTGGTCTCTCTAAGAAGTACAAGCCTTGAGGGAGCCCATCCTGACCCATATCAGGAAAACTGGATCCCTCAATGGAGCCCTGTTCTGTGCTTTCCAAGTGTCTCTGGTTTCTCAGAATTGACAGAATTCTCAGAATTACAGAACCACTAGGTTGTAAGAGACGTCCAAGATCATCGAGTTCAACTCTTGTCCTGACACCTCAACTAGATCATGGCACCCAGTGCCACATCCAGTTTTTTTTTAAACACATCCAGGGATGGTGACTCCACCACCTCCCCGGGCAGATCATTCCAGTATTTTATCACATTTTCTGTAAAGAACTTTTTCCTAATATCCAACCTATATTTCCCTTGGCACAGTTTAGGACTGTGTCCTCTCGTTCTCTCAGTTGCTGCCCGAGGAAAGAGACCAACCCCCAGCTGACCACAGCCACCTTTCAGGGAGTTGTAGAGAGTGATAAGGTCACCCCTGAGTCTCCTTTTCTCCAGGCTAAACAACCCCAGCTCCCTCAGTCATTCCTCACAGGGCTTATGTTCCAAGCCCCTCACGTGGGTGATTTTGTAACAGTGGATGAAGACCTTCCCAGCTGAGGTCCCTCCATGCAACAGAATTTTCCAGGAAAATGAATAAAACTTTGTGTTTCCTCATCTCATATAGATATTTTGAAATGAGTACACCCAGGTGGAACCTTGACATAAGCCGAGGTCAGTACAGGGAGGATGGCTGTCGATTTCCATGGGAGAAGGCAGGGATGCCCCTCATTTTCAAAATTAAACCAGCCCCAACAAATGCTATCAAGTTTCTGTCTGCCGTTAATCATGTCCCTTACTGCTGCTTGGAAGTCTTGAGGAAAGTGCACTGGAGAGGCTGCCGTAGCCGCAAGCTGTCTTTTGTCAGTGTATCTGTCTCTACATCTTTATTTTGACATGGTGCGGATAAAGTTGCTAACAGTAGCTAATGGTTTGAACATTGTTTCAATATTTATTGAGCTTGTTGTCTCAGAAGCTACAGATACAACTAGGTTCCAAAGACGTAGAAGTAGATGAGAGAATTATCATCGACCAAAAAGAAAAAAAGAAAAAGGAGTAACTATGTCATGAATATGAAGAAAAGAAGTAATTAAATAAAGCACAAGAAAATTGTAGTTTTGTATGGTCTACGTATATTTCTGTAAAGAACTACATGTTAATTAAAAAAAATAGTTAAATTGTCCATGACTAGATTCTAATGCCCCATAGTTGACCTGATTGCTTGTAGATGTCATTTAAGGATTGGGTGTTGCAAAGTCAGTTAAAAAGCAAGAGAAGTTCAGAGTACCTGTGTGACACAGAGATGGAGGTGAAGAAAACATGGAGCTGGTTGTGGCATGCGAGGGAAGATGAAGGTTTGTAAGGAAGAGGTGCAACAAAACAGAGGTGGTGGGAAATAATGGAGGACACAGAGGAAATATCACAGAGGAAATTCTAGAAAGCAAAGTGTGCAGGTATCAGAAGTTATAACAATTAGTGTGGAAGAATATCTGGCACCAGTCAGGAAATTTCTGTGAAGAAAGCATTACCTGCCAGGTATTTTGTCAGTTAAACGTCTCAAAAATTTTTAAAAAGTCATCTCCCTCCTGAATTAATCACAAGTCACTTATTTATGAGTGTTTGATATCAATTTCTAAATGTGTGAGAATGATGTCATTGAGATTGGTCTCAGGAATAGTAAGACATTATTTCTTTTTTGTTGGATATTTATGAGAAAATATTTTGTGACACGTATGCATAATGTAATCATTTTCACAAAGCTTTTCAGACTGAAATTAGCTTTCTACAAATATTTTATCAGAAAAATCTACTACGTAAGTATATGAACAGTCTACTTGCAAAGGAGGTCAGGTCTGTGTCATGTCTTTTTGAAATGCGGATACAAGGATACTCAAATAGGTCAGTTCTTGTAATTCTTAAAATCTGAAATAGTCACAGAAGTAATGGATCATTTTAGTGTAAAAGTCTGTGGATGCCTTCTCTGCCATTGTTTTAATGTGAACTATTATTTCCTATATATTCTATGAGTCCAGACTATGACAAAAGCAAAAAGGAAATGAAAGATGAGTCTGATAGATGAGGCCACTGATCTCAAAGGTTGTTTTTTAAAAAAGAAGGAAGTTTAATTTATGGGCAGAAATGTTTTGGCACCACAGTTATTTTATAATCAGTGCTGCATTCCTAAATTTTATTTTAATCTCTTTTGTTACTTTAGGTCATAATATGATAATGCTTATAACATATGTAACATATAATTTACAAAAGAAACTATGAAATAAATGAGAATTAAATATAAGCTGTACCGTTTTGATGACTGCAGAGAAATAAGCGAGAGGGAAGAAGGTCTCAAGAAAGGGATTCCTGGTAACAGCAAAATCTTCCATGTGATTATTCCCAGACATCACTGAATGTAAAAACATCTGCAACTTAAAATGCAGCATTAGATCTTTTAAATATTAAAAATCATCTAGACATTAGTGCAGATATGGTATAGGTTGTTATGACTTTAGTATTTTCCTAATTAACATTATAGCAATAGTGATGTTGTCAGATTTGAGGATTTTTTTTCATATATTTATTCTCCATCCATGCCTTTTAATAAAAGATGCTACTGACAGAATCAGATAGTCTTCACACAGCACATTGGATTCAACTTCCTGTACTAAAGCAAATATGCCACATGAATACTCTTAGCACATTGCAACCATCAAAGTCTCTAGCAGAATAATGGACATCATACCCTTTCTGGTCCTAGTGAGATGAAGAAGGTTGTCAAGAGAGAGAAAAAGATGTTCAGACATTCTCTGGAATTTCCAAATTATAAAAGAATGCTTGAATTTTTAAATTGAACCTATTTAGTGACAATATTCAAAGCACAGACAATTCTGCCGCTGAGTAAATATACTGTATGTACTAAACCAGCGCCAAGGAGTGAAACTGCACTGCCTGGAGTCCTGCTATGAATGTGTTACATTAATCAGCCCTCTAGCCAAAACACCATGCAGTGCTGTTGCAAGTTGTCTTGGGATAAATAGAAATGTGGCCTGTGTAAATGGCACTGCCTAAAGAAAAGCTCTTGCCATATTGAATATATTGCTTTTCAGGGAAATAGAGTGGTCAGATGTGACATCAGGTTTATTTGCCCCTCTCAGGAACAGCTAAGTTAACACTGAGAAAAACTTCTTGCAATGATATAGTGCAAACATTATTCCCCATGGTTTGCAGCCAGGCTGCTCATGTGAAGTATATCTTGAATTTAAAAAAGGGTGTGAAATTTATTCCTAATATAAAAGGGTTAATATTAATGGAACATTTCATTCAAACGTCAAAAATAATTAATAACATGTTGAACTCTTCTATTGAGGTAAAGACAGACATTGACTTACATACCTGTTTTATGACCAGTTACCAAATGCTGATACTCCCGAAGGAATCATCCTAGCAAATGGTGTAAGGAAAATCAATATGCCCAAACCAGAGACATGGTTGGTACCCAGAAAATGATGAATTATCTTTATATCAATAACTTCGCAGAACAGCTTCCAATAAGTACAGAATTATTCTGATGAATTCATCAGGTAATATGAAGACTTTATCTAGACTTCAATGGTTAAGAACAGGAGAGACAACAGTATATCATCATAAAGATTATAGTCTATACTGTGTTCAGAAAAGGTCTGCACTAGCCTACAGGTATTAGCAGAGCTAAATAGAAAAGCATAACCTTGAAGTTGAGATTGTAGGGGAAGGGAGAGGGAGCAATTAAAAGAATACTTGTCTTACCAGAAAAAAACAATAATGTCTTTATCTTGAGATGTAAAGACATGAGTTTTTGACATCCTGATCCATCTTTCATGAAAACGTGGAAGAGCAAAGCATGCCTCCATTTCTTTCAGAAAGAAAATGTACGTTCTTTCTACAATTCCACTCCGAGTTCACAAAATTTTACACTGGACCAGGCTTTGTGACACACAAACCAGTCATGTCAATCTTCGGTCAGATTTCATTAGTACATGCTCTGTTGCACTTCTCCATTCTGGAGGATCAAAAGACAACAGTCAAATTTTGAGGATTCTGGTCAGGAAGCATTCTCCTACAGTATGTTTTGAATTGTCCTGCTCACACAATTTAAAGCTGAGGTCAGTTACTTCACTGATAATTTCTTCGTGTTCTGAAGATCAGAAAAGTCAATTGGGATAACTCAGTCTGAGTCTGCTAGCAAAAACTGCTAGGAACTTTTTGAGTGTTCTACAAGCTGGTGAAGGATTTTTATCTTAATAACTTTGTGGTGAATTAGAAGTAACTTGTAGATGTAAAAAAAAGAAATATATACTATCCTTGAGAAAGGTTTCATTATGCTAAAACTGTCAGACAGCTTTGCTCCTTCAGGATTTCCAAGTTAGTTTTTCAGACTCAAGACTTGATTCAAATACCTCAGGAAAAATATTATTACATTTATTTTATCTTCAGCCAATCTCACCTGCCATCAAGTGAGTTGTGATCATCAAAACAGTCAAAGTAGATGTTATCATATTTTTGTTTATTTTTTAGAACTGCAGAATTATTGCTCTTTGTTTTAGCACAGAGGTTATGTTTTTATGTTTTCCAATATTTCCATATTTCCCCCCAGAAACTTGCTGTAGGGACAGAGAAATAACAGCTTTTTTGCTGTGGTTTTTTGTTGCTGTTGTTTTTGTTTTTTTGTTTGGATGGTTTTTTGTGTGTGTATTTCTTCATCCTACCACTTATTTGGAGATATTCAAAGTTTGCCTGAGCTTGTTCCTGGTCCAGCTGATGTCTGAGCAGGGCGATTGGACCAAATAACCTTGACAGATCCCTTCCAACTTCAGCTATCATGTGATTCTGTAACTTCAGCGTGTGGATCCCTTGATGGATAACACCATAAAGACTGTGAAACTGCTGTATATAAAAGAGCCCATGTGGAGAAGATATCTCAGCAAAATGATGTTTCTTTTGTCAGGGTAGTGACAGTCAGAATCAGCAAGTTGTGAACAGCTGTATGATAATACAACAAACTAGGACTACTCTAGACAAGGTGTGCAATATGACAGCTGGAGCTGGCACTTTTTGTTAGTTTGTTATTAAAAGATATTTCATGTGTTTTATCTGTTCCATTCTGTTCTACAAAGCCTGCTACATTATTAAAAACTGATGTTATGAGTGATAGGGGAAATGCATAACCTGTAAGAGGGGTGTGGGAGCGGGGAAAACATTTTTCAGTGGTGGTGAGTTTTGTAATGTTGACGCTTTTATCTACCCTCTTCAGCTTCCTAATTTCTTCTACAGAGGTCACATATGGAAGCCTTCTCTTTATGATTTTGTTTATGCATTTGTTTATGTGGAATTAGACAAAGCACTGTAATGTTCATGACTGCTACAAAAGGCAAACAATAAAAATCAGCCTTGATAGATCAGTATCTTTTCCTTAAGAATTAAGCCTTTTTCAGTTCACTGTATCATAATGAATGTCATACCTTGATATAGCAACGCGTAATGAAAAACAAAAATCCTGATCATTTTTTATTTCTGCAGTTTTTCGTATCATTGACATCCCCCCCTTAAAACAGGAATTTGGGATGGAAGATCTATTTTGTACCCTCTTGCTTTAGGAAGAAAAAATAGAAAATACTACAGTGTTAATAAATGTGTTTGTGCATCAATTTCTTCTCTTCATGAAACTGAGAATTTTGAACATCAAAAAAATAATTGTGTTGTTCCCTCAGATTAGCTCTCTGTCTGAAATATACTGTGCTAGAATGTTAATTGAGTTTGACATCGGCATGGATATAAAATGCATCATGCCACTCAACTTACCAGCAGTGAAACTGATTACCAATTATAATCATTCTCTGCATGGTGACAGCATACCAAGATGGAGATGTTGAATATTTCAGTTTGCAATATTATCTGGGTTGTTTAAAGTACTGACTACGTGTCCTGAAACCAATAGAGGTAATTGGTATGCATGTAAGAGCTGCCAGCCTGAGCACATCACTTATTTATAGATCCTTTTGATGTAACTCTGTGGAAAAAAATGTTAATAAAACATGGTTCAAAGGAAAATTTACACTCACCATTATAATATGACATAAAGTACAAATTATTGTACCTGAATAACTGTTTTCTAGTGAATAGTGTTCCTTTTTCCTTTTATTGAAATAGTCCACTGAAACCTAACAGAAGGGGGAAGGGGAACACAAAGAACAAGAAGGCTATTAACTCTTTTCATTTTGTGATGCAGCTATCTGGAAATTAAGATGCATGCACAAGATAGAGAGTGGAAAATCACTGGGTATGTCATTGCCTGCACAATCTTCTAATTTGCTCCACAAATTGGTTTATGGTCCTCTTAGGGGACGTTCATCAACAAACTCCATGTCAACAATTGATGTGAGGCTTGAAATGGACCAGAAAACAGGATACAGGAAGTAACATGGTGACCTCAGCTGAAAGGCAATGAGCCAGTTAAACTTGCCTTCATGTAAGTCCTTCTACTGCAAGGACACCAGAAATCCTTCCCTCTTTTCAAACAGGAAGATAACATTCAAATATTGAGATAATGTTTACAGAATGCTTGGCTTTTGTCAGAACTAGTTGTAAACCTGATTGAATCTATGTGGAATGCAAACTTCATATCAGAGGTAAAAAAACCGTAGAGCTTCTAGGCACCAGATAAAAAGAGAAGAGATGCAGCATTTCTAAATGCTGGTAAAAACCAGTTTCATTGGACTCAGAATTTATTTTCTGCGGAGTGAGGGAAATCCTTAATACTGCCAAAAAGAGGGGAAAAGGGATGTTAGGGTGTCCAGGTTAGCTCACGGGGTTACATATTAGGATACAATATAATATTAATGAGAAATTGCATTTAATCTTGTCATTAATCACTGAATTCTTATGTTCATGTCCAGTGGTGGCAAATTAAAGTTGACCAAGCATTGACCACTGTCATTTCCGTGAAGCTGACCATTTGCATTTCCTGCTGTTAAATGTTTCACTGTGCAAACTCAGTGCCCTGGGTATGTATTTTTAAGGAATTGTTGGCATTGTTCATAAGATGAATAGCACATTAGTGATGTCTTTTGGTCTTTAATTTTTGCCCTGTGATGTTTGTCCCTCATGTAAACTCTGCACAGGTACAGAGAGTATTTATTCATGTCTCCCAAATATGCCTCAGTACATAAATGATTTTGCCTTAAACAGAGGCAGATCTACAATGCATTAATTCCTGTATAGTGAATTCCACACTCAGGTAGTGCCATTAATGTAATTTAAGGCCTTCAGTTTTATGTAGCACTGAATGTTACAGCTGCCTGTCAAATAAACCTATTGATCTTGTGGCTTGTCTGCAGACCTACTCTCATGGAGACCTTCCTGGTTTCATTTTGGCTTTATAAAATACCTGGGATCACTTTTCAACTCCACTTTAAAAGTTAAGCACATCCTCTTGAGGTCATAATTTTGCCTGAAGCAATATTTATTTACTTAGGGTATATTTGCATGATTAGAGCATGAGAGGAAATATGGCTGTGAAATGTGGGTAAGGCCAAATTCTCTTCAAGTTGACTGCTGTCAGGACTGTAAATCCTGGAGAAAATGCCATGGATTTGAGGTGGGTAAGGAAAAATAAATTCTCCTAAGCAGTATGTTTCTTCTGGGCTAACTCAATTCATGTTTTATTCATAAAACACATAATATAATGGTTGAATGTAGAACATTATTTCCCTGGAGCCAAAGTTCTCAACAGATATCAAGACACAGGAGGAGGGAAGAACACAGAATGGCACATACTCCTTTCCCCTCTCCCCATCCTTCCACTCTCCTGAGTGCTTTTTGTACTTTGGGATCAAGTGAAGCCCAAGAACACTGTCAATGTAAAAATTCCCATATGGGGAATTGTCAGTCAGACAAGCAAGTAATCAGCCAGTTTGCACCCAAACTACAGCTGTGTTGCCAGCCTTGGCAGGAAAAGCTCTGTCAACCAACTTACAGGTCAGCTTTTCCCAAGGTCCCATGCAAAATGTGTCTCTACAGGAGGTGGGCACTGATCAATCACCAGGACCTAGATGTGTGTACCAGGAGCTACTGCAGGGGTTAATTGTAGAGAGGAGACTTATTCCAGTGGAGGGATTAGGCCAAATTGGGACATTGTTTACTTCTGCACATGTAACTGAGACACTTAACACTTACGAATTACAATATTGTTTTGTTAATAGCTGAAGTGAAATAATCTTCAAAGTTGTTTTCAAATATTATTTGATCAACATGAAGACTTACTTTTCAAGGCATCAGCAGGGGTGAGATCATCTCCCATTTGCTCCCACTGATTTCTCTAAGCTAACTATTTTCCTCTCATCTGGCTGGCTGTCAGTGAGAGTCCAAGCCAATCCTTCCCAGTGGTTTTGCCACTACCTGCTCAAAGCAGACCCTTGAAGTAAGCACACTTTTCTACCAGTACTCCAAGTCACCTACAGGTGTGTGGGTTTTGGTGTAAAATGAGTATTTTTTATGAGAAGGCATCAGGGTCTCAACAGCCTAGCACGAGGTGTGGCACAGGGCCTACAGTTTTGGTGTGACCCACTGCAGATGGCTTTGGGTGCAGAGGCAGAGCAGCTGACCTCTGCCTGATATCTAGAACCAGTTGAGTCCAGTGCAGCCTTTTCATGAGTGCCAAGTTTCAAGTCTGGGACTATTTCTTGACTACCATCAAGGATGCAGCTGTCAGGATGGGGAAAATTAGGTTGATTTACCCTCAGAGAATGCTACACTAATTCAGGAAATGCACACAAAGGACACGAGAAACAAACATCAATTAGAAGAAGAAACATGAAAATATCTTTCAGCATGTGCCCTGCCCTTTATTATTATTCCAAGTGCATTCAACCAATCATTCCCTCAGTCTGCTTCATTATTAGCAAATTGTAAAACAAATACTGAGTATTTTTATCTTCCCATTAGCAATGCTGAATCTCATTTCCTTGTCCGGAAGATTTCCATGACTGCCACAAAGGGAAATATCCTGTGGTGTACACCTCCTTCAAAAACATGTCTTTTAAAGAACATAAGGTGCAATTTAATCCTTCTGATTTTTAGGGAAAATAAGAAAGATGTTAATGACATGACAGCAGCATTTTTATTAGGGTATTAAGGTTTGATCTGAGTGTTGAAAAGGCACAACAAACCATTTAGTGAAACACCATAGGAGCTAAGAAAGAAGGAAGAAGATACAGGCAGTAAGACCTTGCTTTGTTTATGGTTTGAAGTGTGCTGACAATAGTTATTAAGGTATTAATATTGAATAACGTGCTTTCAGAGGCTGCATATTTTGTGGGAAAGAAACAGGCTCTTCAGCAGGATTTTTACCCCATTTCTAGGTGATACAGAATACACATATTCAGCAGATCAGATATTATATCTACAAAGAGAGGAGGGGCTGTGAGCACGTCTGTGAGCACGGCTGTGACCTTGATCTTGCAGTGGGCCCTGCAAGCAGCCGCTGTGCAGCCTGCATGAGGAGGGTCCGCACTAAAGCAACACTTGTAGGTTTTGTACCCCTGTGTGCAGGAAACTAATTTTCACCGCTTTGATGTGAACTTCTAGTGGAAAACACAATGCAGACAAAGTGGGAAAGCTGAGGAAAATGTTCTCTGTATAAGTGTATCTAATTAGTAGTCAGTAGCCACTCTCCAGCCTGTATCCACCAGAGTCCTTCGTCTACTTCAAGTGTCTTTTTTTCATAGGGGATTAAGGAAGGAGAGTCCTTGTGCCAGAAAAAAGAGGGAAGCAAACACAAAAGGGAATTAATGCACAGTTTTCAGAACTTAATCCAACTTTTGGGTGATCATGCTCAGACTAATGTCTTGTTCCTGTTGAATGGCAGCTTCCTGTACAGACTGCTTACCTCTCATTTCCGAACAGACAAAAAACTTCATAAGGAAAACCTTCTGGTAGACATCTTGTTCTGACAAATCAGCTCGTTTTTACTGGTGTTCTATAGATTATATTAACCTTCAGGACCAGCATAAATAGATTTCCAAGTATGTATTTGGGTTTAGGTGTTGGTATTGTAATGTCTTCTCTTCAGGCTATACAGATCAATGGTTGCTTGCACGAGGGTCATTTTGCCACTGCAATGTTATAACAAAAGAGACAAAACAAAACAGACAACCTACACCCCCGACTAAACAATTTAACCACAGATAAACAAAAGATGCCTTCTAGTATATTTAATTCCATAAACTGAAAATAAAAATAATAATTAAGTGGTCTGTAATAAAAAAAGAGACAAATTACAAACATTATGTTATTGATTTGAAGGACTGTAATTTTAGAGAGGTACTTTCAATTCTGTCAGCATTATAGGTCCTGAAAATGAATGCATTCTTTCAGCAATATTATCTTCTAAACAACCACCTCTCATTACTTGCAGTACTTTGAATAAAACTAAGGTAGCACAAAACTTTAGGCTGACGGTTCAATGACTTTTTCTTTATTAATCATAGTTATGGAGGCGTCCACTTCATATTTTATTGCATTTTCAATGGGTGTAGAAAATTTCAGTCTGATAATGACCTTTGTACATCATGCTGCAAATTGATTTTGATGACCTTTCACTCTCAGATAATTAGGCTTCATGCACATTCATCTTGTTCACATTGCACGGACACTGCCTGCTGCACTGGACTCTGTAAATTTCCCCCTTTCCAGAACATTGCCTCTCATTTTTCATCACCGGTTTGTTGCTGTTGGAGAACTTAGTATTTTTTTCTGTGGAAATTGCACGTACAATTTAGCTTGCCCTTACATCATAGAGCCATAAGGGCTGGAAAAACCTTTAAGACGATCCACTCCAAACTCTGTCCAAACACCACCACGTCAGCTAAACCATAGCACTGAGTGCCATGTCCAGTTTTTCTGGAACCCTTCCAACTATGGTGATTCCATCACTTTCCTGGGCAGCTTGTTCCAATGCTTGACAAACTTTTCAGTGACAAAATTCTTTCTTATGTCTAACCTGAACCTCTCCTGACACAGCCCGAGACCCCAATGTTAACCCCTTGTACTATTGTTAATATTTGGTGTGAAAAGCATGAAAATATTTTTTTCTCTATTCATAAAAGGAAACTCCAAAAAATAATTTCTCAAATAGTCTTCTACTCATTGCTCTGCCTCCCTCAAGTATACCTCCTCCTCTAAATTAAGTCTTAACTGGATGGTTTGATGATTCAGAATAAAATATCATTCAGTCCTCCACAAACTCCATATACACTACATCATAATCACTGTAGAAAACACTGTGATATCCTAGAAGAGGGTGATTTCCAGAAGGGAAAAAGCCCCCCTGGAGAGAAACACAGCATAGAGACATAACACATGAATGCAGCTGTCTGTAGTGGAATATTTTTCCTTAGGTATCAGCTTCTCTAAAAATAAATGTGTTTTCGGGAAGTGCACCTGTTACACCAAGATATACTCAAGTACACGCTCAATGTACTCTGTGAATGATCAGAAATTTTCTGAAGATGAATTGCTAAAAATCACATAGTTAAAAAAGCAGACATACTCGAAGATAAAATAGTCTTTCAGTTGAAAATTTTAAAGGACTCTCTTAACTGAAGGCAATCATTTTGTCATAAACACATTATTCTAATCAGGGTTTTTTTCATCTTTTTACAACAAAAGTTGGTCATATGTTTCATGTCCAGCAAATTAATACCAGTAACATATATAATCGGATAAGAGCTGTTTCTAGATCAATAAATATCAACAAGTCAGTCCTGCATCAGGAAGGAACTGTATGGACAAAACAGCCAATGAATCAATGCAATTTCTTTGTATGTGTGCCTTGCAGACCCGAAGAGAAGACATGGGTCTGCAGTGCCAGATTTCTGCAGCCAAAGCTAAAGGCAAAGCCTTTTGATCCAATCTGTCATAAGCAAATTGATTTGCAGGTGCGAAAGAACATGGAAAGAAATGAAAGAAAAGAAGAGTGAAAGAAAAGTAGGCAAACAATACTGTTGTTTTGTAAAAGGTTAACAGGTTTCAGCTCCCTGTAAAGAAAGGCAGAATTGTTTCTATTGACATGCTCTGATCAATACAGGTAAATTCTATTAACTCCCGTCCAACAAGAACATTCGTGTATTTCTGCTAGGAAAAGAAAACTAGAGCGGGAAATGAAGATCTCAGAGGGTAAGAGCATTAAAGCCAGTCAAGCTTAACAGTACACTCATATAGAGATATTTTTACTATTAATTTTATTGTTGCATTTGACAGCAAAGGAAAGCTTCAAGAGAGGAAGAATTTTGGAACACAGCCAGAATGTGTTTACTATCTTATGAGCAGGATGGAAAACAGCTTTCAACATTTCTTGCTGCATAAGATACACAAGGGCAGGGACTTTGTGTTCTCTTTTATTCTGTACAGCGATCAGCACAGTGTCAGTTCTTAATAAATAATAAATAAAATAATGACTTGAAGAACATATAAAAAGATGAGTGGGGAGGACCTACTAAATTATTCATAAATGTTCCCAACAATGTCACTTCCCAATTAAAGTGTCATCCTATCGTCTGTGTGGGTGAGACAACAACCTTCATCTCACACAAATGCAACAGCACTAAAAGCAGAAGGATTTTGTCATATATTAGTACCTAGAGTGTGATAAAACATTTAGAACAAGTTTTCAGGAGTGGAGTGTTTCTGTAATTGTCTTGCCTACGCCACCGAAATTCCAGCCATTTTTCTAGAAGGAAATATATGGACTACAATTTGCCAAACAATTTATGTAACAATTTGAATAAAGGCTCATAAACTACTTAATAGTTCTCTTTCTTAAGCAAGTCACACTAATCCGAAATAATGTTAAATTTATTAATGGCTACCTCCCAATCAGTTTCTCTCTACTATGAATCTACCAAATTAGGTTTGAAGGGATTGCTTCTGTCCTGCCTCGGTTAACCAGGAGCTGTGTGAATCCTCATGTCAGAAGTGCAGCCTAGTTTATGACCCTGTTGTTCAAGGCCAGCTTATTGGTATTAGATGAAGTGAAGCATGACTTATCTCACCAGCCTTTGTACTCTACAGGGCAGACCTCCCTAAAGCCACTGTAGGGACTCCCCTGCCTCTTCCATGACCAGCAGGGTCAGCATAACCTATAGAGTGAGTGGGGTACTCTGCATCTCTCCCTCTGCTCAGAGGTTTCCTCCGTTCCAACAAAGACAGCAAGCAACATGGTGAGAAGGCAGGAAAAGCAGGTGAAATGTATCTGTGTCTGCAACACTAAGGAAAATGTTTGGAGAGGGAAATTACTACTCTTCTCCAGTGGTTCTATTCTGACTCATACGCTGTTAATTGTGGTTCTCATAATTACAGCACCAGGAGCCATCAAGCAGTCATTACAATAAACATGAGATTCATTACAATATATCGTAAGTTTCTAGCTATCAGAGTTCCAACAAAAGTTGGAACATTAAACCCTGAAAAATGCAAATACAGGAAACAAAACAGAGCAGTTTGAAATGCATGGTTTTTAATCTCATGATTCCCAAACACATCTTACCTGCTCAGAGTACAACTTGGGCTGCCACTACTTAGGAAATACTTCTGCTGTTAGATGACTGTGGGCCAAACTATCTTTCTTTTCTTCTCCCATCTGTTCAGAGATTTGGACTAAGACACGAAAGTTCCTAACATCAATGTTGTGTTCATTTGAGTGTATGCTCCCTCATTTTAGGTATATCATCTGTGTAAAACTGATTAGTTCATCATACAGACAATAAATACGGGTCTGCATAGCCAGGTGAAAATATATCACTAATAACAGTTTGATTTAACTGATAATAAGCATGAAATAAACTGTTGACAAATTTCAAGGACCAGATATTTTATTTATTTTACAGTTGAAATTAATGATGAGATTTAAGCGTGTGACAGATCTGTATAAAATGTTATGGATAGCGCAAGTATGCAGAGTATTTCCCGAATCCTCTTGTTTATTTATAGCTGAGATGATGGACAAAGCCTTTAAGCTGGCTTCTTAGACCATACTGCACAATCATTTCATTCACTTTGTCAACTAGCTTTGGTTTGATGAATTTCAGCAGAAGAATTCTGGGTAAAGCACTGCAGACCTGCAAGATTCATTTTGCAGCAATTTTCTTGAGGCTGCCTCAAGACTGACCTGCTATCTTCCTTGTCTTCTTACCATTTTCCCATCTGGAAAAGTCTGGGTCCTGTGGTACACTGGGGAGTGAGCTATCTGAGACTGGTGGTGCATTCAAAGGTCATTAAGAGTCATAACTCTTAAAACCACCACCCTCCTGCAGACAAGGTTAATAGTAGTCTATACAATTGGTAAAGAGGTCAGTAGTTTAACCAGTATAAATACTGAGTGAATTTTTTTTTTTATGTTCTTAGTTATCTCAGACACAAAACAAGAATTGCTTGTTTTAGAGGCTGCTACTGAAGATTATTTTGAAAATTTGGAAATTAAAGGTTTTCGACCTTTATTGCCAGGGAAAAACATCATTCTCTATATATCTTTTGGATTAATTTACTAATTTTCCTGCTCTAAAACAGATCTGTATTTTCACAGTGCCTGACAACTTTGATTAATACAGCAATTATTTTAGCAGTCTAGCCCAAGGATTTTTAATCCAAAAATTTGAAGAATTCCGTTTCAATAGAAAGAAAAAAATTCTATGAATTTGAGAAAGACACTAAAGTTGGTAAAAATATCACCTCCATGTAAGTCAGTACAGTGCCATAAACTAAAAACAAACTAAAAAACACAGCCCTCCCACCACCTGCCCTCCAAAACAAATGCAGAAAGTAAAAATAATAACAGACTTCAAAGTCTAAATTTCATAATTAGTTTTTCCTCCCTAAATAAAATTCAAAAAAGCTTTTTGAAGAGAATAGGAGATGCTGAAGTTAGCTATAATGAGGTAAAAAATCCCCTTGCTGTCACTTTAGACAAATGCTAACAATGACAGATAATCTAGAAAAGTAAGAAACAAACAAAAAAAAGTAATTTCTTTTAAAGAGCTACAAAAATGAGCATCTAAGAGGGAATACAAAATAATTATAATCAATCAATAAAAGAAAGAATAAAGAGTTCATCATAATGGTAAAAACATGCATCAAGTATAACTGAGTGATAATAACTATTATTATTCCCAAGGGAGGTAAACTCCCTGATAATTACATTTCCAATGGTACAGCAGTTATATCTATATGTGTGCATGTATACACATGTATATGAAGGACAAATATCAGTGCTAAAATGAAAGAAGTCCATACAGTATGGTGAACTAATTACGCAGTTATTTTTGGAAAATTGATCTATTGTTTACATGAAAAGTTTAGGATTTCAATATTTAGAATCCTTCAACTGGGCAACACTTCTCTTATTAAAAAATACTTTCCTTCATGAAATATAGACTGAGAAGATATTTTGCTGCAATCTATATCTGTTTGTAATACTCATATTTGTAATGGCATTCTACTCTTTTGCATACCTATAGGTCTCACTTATCAAATCATTAGTGTATCAATGATTATCAAAGTATTAGTGTACTTTACAGTGAATAAAGCTTAATACACCCCTGCTAAGTCCTTTGTAAATTTTGTCAAGAATCCTTTTACCCCTGCACTCTCCCTGAAGTCCTGAATGACTTGGTGAATTGCTGAGTTTGTGGAGCCTTTCCCTCTGATGTAATTCGAGTCGAAGTCATCAGTGGACCAAGAATCACCATCTGAGAGTGAGTTTGTGCTCCTCTAAAACGAGTTGGTAGCCTGAGCCAGCTTCCTCTGAGGCAAGGGTGACAAGCACCATCTCAGCTGACCATCAGATCTCAGCTGACAATCTTTTGTTTTAGTCTTAGCTGAAAAGACTGAATATCTGACCCACAGACCAACCACTCCAAGTCAGAGTGAAGCAGTACTTAAGCTCCTTTAAAAGTGCCAACCATTCGAATAATTTGTTCTCCAAAGCTATTCATCTCTACTGCACTCCTGAAGACTAGGCATGAAAAAGAGAATAAAGGATTTAGGTGATTGCATAGTCACGTAAGTTGTCATTAAGGAAACTTGCTGAGAAAAGAGGAATGTTATCTTGTCATCTTGTTCTGATTGTCTGGAAATTAATACATCCTGATTTGAAAAAAAACCCCAAAATAATCTTATTTAATCACTAGAAAATGATGTGACTGTGAAGGAGACATTGGTTTTGCTATCTCCTGTAGGGTTGTCTCCCCTTTAAATATGAAATCTGTATTTCTTTTCAATTGAA
>WAAE01012566.1:0-27832 GCA_013400495.1 Nicator chloris | reverse complement strand
CGCTCCCCGCCCACCGCACCGCACCGCCCCGCCCGCCCCGGCGGCGGAGCGCCGAGCCTGGTGCTGGCCCCGGCCCCGGGAGATGCCCCGGAGCCTGCCCCCAAACCCGGGAGATGCCCCGGAGTCCGCCACCAGCCCCAGGAGATACCCCGAGCCCAGGTCCGGGAGATGTCCCGGAGCCCGCCCCCAGCCCCGGGAGATATCCCCAGCCTAGCCGCAGGAGATACCCCGAGCTCAGCCCCGGAGATGCCCCTAGCCCGGCCCCAGCCTTGTGAAATGCCCCAGAGCTCGCCCCCTGTCCCGGGAGATGCCACATCAGACGGGGGCTCTGCAATAGTGGATGACACGAGTCACGTAACTCGGAAGCCTCGGGTGGGTGTTGCAGGCAGCTACGATCCGGCCGTGTCTAATTACCGGGCTCTCCCGGGGGAATGCGGCGGCAAAGTAGCGGTAAAAGCTCGGGAGTTTCAGACTGCAGCTGTCGTGCCGGGGAAACGCCAATTGCATCGTTCATCCCTTGGATGCCCGCGGTGACTCTGCTGCAGTCTGCACCACAACTCCGGCCCCAACAGACTGACTTTGCCATCACTAAGGCAAACTAGAGCAGGGGCCTCCACCCAAGAGCTGCCCTCTGTAGGAGTGTGTAGCTCTACTCTGGAAGTTGCCATGTAAAATGGGTGGTTTTTAGAAGCGTTCTGTTCGTGCCTGCACCTTTCCTTCAGTCCTTGAAGCCCATCAGAGGCCCCAGAGTACCTGTCAGAACACAGAGCAGAGAAACAGGCGTGAGATGCTGCTATTCCACTGCTCTCAGGGGGAATCACTGCACAGCAGCACTTCCCAAGCTTCTCCTTCTGCAAAGCATTTTTTCAGAATATGGACAACTTCCTTCCCAAGTGACTCGTCTCAGGTCTCCAGAGCCACCCAGTGTGGTTCTGTGGAAAAGGGGAAAATATCTGAATAATACTGAGGTCAAATAAATACTTCACTCCAAACCAAAGTTATGCATCCTCATAGTGCAGAGTCTAGCTCTGAATGCATGTGCTGTCTGCACACACAGCAAGCAACAGGATGGGAGGAGAGGAGCCTTTGGCAACAGATGTGGAACTACATGGCAGAATTAACATCAAAAATCTTTGATAGCAGAGAAACTGATCCCCAGTGTTTCTCAAACCGGTGTGATAAACATCTGAACAACCTCTTTCTTCATTGTCCTATGTGTCCTTGTGTCCTCAGGGTCACCAGTGCCAGCAGGACAGCTAGGAACTGCTGCCAGCAGCACCTGAGCTCCAGGTTTATCACACAATTTGGAATCACCAGCTTGCTTCAGCAGTGATGCATTTTCCCTGCCCCCAGCAGCAGAAGAGGAGGTGCTGGATTGGTTGCAAGCCAGAATCCATGCCAAGGTCTCTCCTGAACTGTATTGGCACCCCCCTGACATCTGGTTTCACTCTGCCAGGTGTGCACTGCGCTGAAGGGATTGGAAATGTATGGAAGAGAAGCAAAGGAGAGACAAGGCTGTGAGAAGTCATCTAAGACAGGTTCCTGTTTCAGGAGAGCACAGGGGAGGACATAAGCACTGAAAATTAACATGATATTCATCTCCTTTCCAGTTTCTGGGCTTGATTATCCAATCAAAAAAATTAAAGAATCATCAAATTTAATACCATTTATTTCATATCTCCAACCCTTCATTTCACTCATATTTACCATCTACCCAATTTCCTCTGTGGTCAAACTTCCAAAAGATGGAAAAAATGCTGAGAGTTCTTGAGCAGGAAACCTCCAAGGGCAGAGGGAGGAGCAGGGTGGTCTGGTCATGCAGCTGACTATGTATGGCCCAGAGAAAAACATCTCCTGCCCTCCTTTGTCCTTCTCAAGTCTCATTTCACCACACCTTTCCATTAATTGGATAGAGATGCTTTTCCACAGCAAAAAGGCCAGAAATTCACATTCCTCAAAATACAACTTTCCCTAGTAATAAAAACTATTTTGCTTTAGTTTGAGGGGAGTTTTTACCAACATTTTCCTCAGCTTTTTTAGAAGACAAGCTGCTTTCATTGAGTTCTGTCATACAACAGAGATATGCCTTTAAAACCCTACTAAGTTCTTGGGACTACTAGTTCTGGTCTCTCTCATATTTTTTTTAAGGTGCGAGAAGAAGGTGAAAGAAACAGGGAGAAGATGACAAATCTGAAGGCTAGGGGGTAGGGAAGAACAAAGACAACAATCAACCCAAAACCCAACAAAATTCTGTTTTCAGTTAGGGGAAAATATTTCCGCAGAAGAGTTTTTGAGGTTACCCAGAGCAATCACATTCTGAATTTGTAAATATCTCAGCACCAGTGGATTCACCTGATGCAGGAAAAAAAAAGATACTAAACAACACAATCCATATAATGCAAATTTTGAGTATCAAACTTCTAAGAAAGAAAACCTGTCAAACAAAAAAAAGTGAATAGCAGAAATACTTGGAAAATTTTGAAATAAAGAATGCATTTTTTAAAAACTTAAAAAAAAAAAACTGGGAAAATTATCAACAGGAAAGGAAGATCAAATTCATTACAAATTTCTCACTAGGCTGTTTTCTCTGTGATGCACGTTGTGTTAGTTTTGTGCAAATTGCATGTTTACTCTATTAAGAGTAATTTTCTGTGAGCTTAAAGGGCACCTTTGAAGAAAGAAAATAGCCTCTAGTGGCATTTCTACATAACCAGAGCGCACATGGTAATATCTTTGCCCTAGCATCCATAAAATCCTTCTGGAGAAACACATAACTATGATTTATGATTTTCTGCCAAGCCTGGGCTTTAATTTCTTTAATATATTGGAGATCAAAATCCTTACTAAACACAAATTTTATCTCTTACATTTTTCTTTTGTAAACAGGGAGGTGACACATTCTGTGGTTGTGTAATGGAAAAAAGAAATCATAACACATGGGCAGAATGCTCCGGATCCCACGTTTGCATACTAAATAGGAAAACAACTTTCTGCCTAATGAAAAAATGCTACAGATTATTAGGAATAGCCACAGAAGTAATCAATCAATTTATCCAATGGACTGGGCCACAGCCTGCTTCCAAGAAGCTTTTTAATGTTTATGGCTCTTGAGTGGCATTGTTTAATTAATTGAATGACACAAAACTTCTAATCTTAGAGATTTAAAGTATTTTTCTTAAAAACAAACAAAAAGAATTAATGACAGGTTCACTACTCATCAAGAAAGGTGGCTGGACAATCCCTCATTTATTCAGGAAGGAGGCAGTACAATGGTCCCCAAGTGATGCCTCGCCTGTGCCTCCATGGGATCGTTGGGAGGCGTGAGAACATTTCCCCCTTAGTTTCTGGGATTTATTCATGCAGGTTCTTGTTTGTGATGTGGTTACACCTCCCTTCACACAGACCTGCAGTGACAGAACTTTTCCACATATATCATTACAGGGACAGTTTTTAAAATGATTCAGTAATCAGTTAGGCCTCCAAATATATAATGTATGCATATATATATATATGCATCTGTTTTAATATTAACTTTAAATTCAGGTAAAAAATATTATAAATGGCAGCATTGCTGCTTGAGTTCATCCTAAGTCTGACAGAGGCCAGTCTTGGAGATGGTGACCAAGGAGGAAAAAACCCTCCCACGAACCACCAGATAGATGAACTTGGTTTAAATGTTCTTTGGGAGAGGTTTTAGAACATAACTCAAAGTCTCATTAGGTCTTCTAATGCACAGTGTCACCCTGAAAATGCAAGCAGATGAGGAAATGCAGGATGTGGAGGAGTAAAAGGCAGGATGCAATAAAAACAAATGATAATGAAGTGTGAAAAGTTACTTTAAATAAGTCACGTAAAGCTAAGCTATAGCCCTTTCCAATCAATACTTACATAATAATTATGTGAAAATCCAGACAAACGGATTAACAAGACAGCATAAAAAACTCAGCTTTGAACAGCAACAAAGCTGAACTTGTAATTACGAAACAGCACACCAATCCCATAATGAAAAAAGTATGGAGATGGAAAGGTTAGAAAAGCAAAATGTAAATGCAGTTTAGCTGCAAGTTTCCACCATAAAGTCTGAATCGTTTGTTAAATATGCAATAAAAAGGTGACAGTCCAAGCACTTAGACTGAATTTACCTATCTGTAAACAAAAATCTATAGAAGCCATAAAAGAAAAGCTTCACCAGCGTTACTGGCAGTTTGCAGAGAAAAGCAACATTTATGTGCAGGAGAGAGTATTGCTACCATGAAAGAGCTTGCCAAATTTTAGCTTTAGGATGGAGCACTTACAGTAGAAATCCATGAATCCTGTAAAATCAGACTGTATTATGGAGACACTGGCAGACCTCCAATAAGGTGCATAATGATAAGTTGGATCAGTTTGCTTTTATTCTTGCAGGTCACAAAGAATGTTCAGAAGTTTCTATTCTAAGTCCAAAAAAAAATCAAAAAGACAACCAAGAAATGAAATTATTTATTCTTATGTACTTCAACTCACTGACTTTTTTTTTCTTTTTTCCCAGAAGAGAGTGCAAGGCAGTGTTGTACAAAAAATAGGCAGACACAATTTAAAATAAATATGACAGTGCTTCTAATACCAGGGATCAACGTCCAATCTGGGGAATGCACTTGGAGAGTGCACAGGCAAAATTCTGTAATCTGGCTGAGCTGGATTGGAAGAATTCCCTTGTCTTTGCAGAGCCAGGCTGGCACACTGACAGCAAAATAGGTCGTCTATTTTTGCCAGCTAAGAAACAGAGAGAAACACTCATGGCCAACTGCAATTTTAAACAGCAGAATGCAAATACTCTGAAGAGTCTGCATTCACAACATGTGAGAACTCCTCAACAGTTTCATTTCCACAGGGAGCTTTTTGCATTTAACAGCTGATTATCTTTTTTTTTTTTTTTTCCCTCAGTAAAGGATACCTGAGATTCTGCAAACGATTGAGGTGCTTCTACATTTTCTGGTCATTAGCTGTTTTTTTTCTCAAATCACCTCACCTCCTCCCTGGTAGTCAAAGTTCTCTCCTATTCTGTCTCATGGAACTGGCACCACAACTTCTGTCCGCATCCAAGGAAGCATCAGGGGGTAGAATAAGATGGAGAAAAGACCATAAAGTGGAATTATCTTAGAACCCTCCACTTCACATCCAGTATCAAAGCATGAAATCATTTCATACCTTTGCTCATAATGGCAAGGTGGATATTTGATTCCATGCTGTACATATGGTTACTGATTCCCAACTAAATGCTACCACCCAAGAGGAAAATCAGAATTCGAAAGGGGACAACCATTTTCCAAAGGCTTGTTCCCAACTCTAATGCCTGCATGGAGACAGAGAACTCCTGTTTGCTTCAAAAACTGCTTCGTTCAGGACTTTGGGGAGAGATTAATCAACTTGTAAACTGAGAACAGCATCATATGTAATAATTAGGAGTTCTATAAGCTCAGAATTTGTCAGGGTACACAGGTCCTTCAGGAGTTCCACCACGGGCAAGTTCCTCACATGTCTGGCTTGTGCCAACATTTCTCAGCCTCCATCCCTAATACAGCAAAAATAAATCAGAAAAGCCAAGGTAGCCCCAAACTACAGCCCCCCAAAGCATCCTTCCCCCCAGCTGCAGCCAGCTGGGTGCACTCACCCCTCAGCTGGGAGCAGAACACGTTCTCAGCAGTCACACCTGTGCTGCTGGATGACTTCAGCTTCTCTGAAACATCCCCATCCTCCTGACCCATCACCCCAGCTCACCCTGTGCGTGCTGAGAAGCTCTCAAGTCTTCCAGCGTTTTCTTCTTGATTGGAATGAGTTAATTGCTTTGCCAGAAAGCACGAGGTAGCTTTTTATTAATCTCCGTGGCCAGAGAAGAATTGCAGTTTCTGCAGAAGGCTAAGCTAACATTATCTAAATATTATTCTTTATAATTATTAGGCAACACATGCAATAAATAATTATACCTCATTAGCACTCTCCCAGCCCAAATGACCCATAGAAGGACAGCCTGTCAACCTTGGGTCAGGCATCCCACTTCCATTAAATGGGATATTTTATGATATTTTAGGCTTTCCTCCCCAATCCTGTAGCCAGTTACAGCTCTGAAGTGAAGGATGGAGCTCCTTAACCTTTCTAACTCACCAAAGAGGGTTGGAAATGCAAACATTTCTTATTCTGAGGTGGAGATGTGCTGTCTGTGTCAGGAGACTGTATTGCAAAGATTTCTTGTCTTCTTCAACATGAAAAAAATCTTTTCCCACTGCAATATCAGGTTTGGTTTATCTGAACTAAATTTTACATCTTTAAAACCCCTTTATTCATCAAGATTATTTTTCATGAGACAGACAGTCCATGACTTAAATGTTGGCTTTAACATTTGCCTAAAGAGATTCTCTCATTTCTTTGAGCTCTCACCAAAACCTGGAAGGATGTGTGAATTCCTTTTTTGGTACCAGAAATGGAGAAAGCCTCTGTCATTTTTGTTAGTAAACTAAAGTTACTGGAAAAGGTTTACCAGCATTGAAATTAGTCATCTCTCTAGAGATTTTAATGAGAGAAATAAGCCAGTGAGTACTCAATCATTTCCTTTGGATGCATCAGCTCTGTAACTGGGAAGTAGCAACAGGATTAAAAGAAAGAAGTAACAAATAATTTGTACAGTATTGTGGGGGAAATTTATTACAAAGAATTGCAGCATTTTCCTAGATGAATGCAATGATCTGGCTCAAAAAGCAGCTGTAGAGAATGCATGGCAAAAAGATAATTAAAAAAAAAAAAGAAACAAAAACCCCCCAAACTATTGGAAAAGCTGGAGACAATTAGCAGAAAATAGTCCCCATTCAGTTCCTAAGCTGAGTTTACACTACTGGCATGCCAAGCTGAAAAACTCAAAATCCAGAACCCACTAGAATCAAAGAGCATTTCTTGAGAAAAGAGGGTACTCATCAAAAATGACATAAAATGAGAGTCTTACATAAAGTGAAAAAAAAGGAGATGCCTTGCAGTGGATCTGTGAAGAAAATTCAAGGACTTGTCAGATGTGTGGCAGGGAAGGTTTTACTGAAACTCAATCTGTGCAAACCCAGCGTACTCTGCTGGGTTTATGGATGTGCTCCCTTTAATGGGACTTGGTTTTAAATAATACTTTGTTTTAAGATGGCAGCTGAGTGAATTATTACCATTCCCCAGGAGAGAACAAAACTGCAGCACTTACAGAAGTAAGAACCCCTGAGATAAATCACAGTGGAAGGAGGAATGGAACCTCCATCTCTGCCTCAGGATGGAGAACCTTGCAAACACCTCCAGCAAAGTACAAAAGCCTGAGCTCTGTGACCCAGAGGGGACAAAAGAGAGGGTCAGATCTTTTATATTATGGGTCCTGATTGTTGGGTTGGTTGGGAGTTTTGTTTGTTTGTTGGGGCGAAGTTTTTATGGTGGAGTTTGTTTGGGGGGGGTGTTTTGGTTTTGCGGGGTTTTTTGTTTGTTTGTTTTTTAAATTTTTTTTTTTTATTAAAATCCAAGTTATAACATAACCTACTTCTAAAGAATTTGCTGTCATATCAATTTCAGACCTATACATGCCTGTGCCACCTGACCTTTACTTTTCCTTAAGAAGACTGCAAAAGATTCTTGTGAGCACTAGAATAATAGACAGCATTTACTATTATTTTATACAGTCTCAAATGTTTTGTCTAGAATTAAGTAACCAAGCTGTGCTGATTTTGCCAAGTTTTTTGTTGTTTCTTTTTTTTTATTATTATTATTATTATTAAGCAATCTGCACTGGGTTTGTCAGATAAGCAAATATATTTATATTCCTTCCACATATGTTGTCTGATTTCATGTTATCTGTTTTGCAAAGTAGGTAAATAGGTTTCTTGGAGACTTTAGGAATTTAAGCTTTTGACCTCCCAGCTTTTACAAGAGAAAACAAAAAACATCTCACTAAAATGTTAGGAAGGGCTCTCCATTTTTAAAGTATATTATTATTTGAGTTGGAGTTGTAATGGAACTCAGCCACACCTACTTAGAGAACAGGGCCAAACATTGCTCTTGCTTACAGCAGTTTAAATCCTTGGAGGCCTTTATTACTACGAAAATTGAGTAAGATTTCAGTAAAATCAATTTTTAAAAGCACCAGGAGCTTGCTGTTGACCTCAGCTACAGCAATCTGTGCGGCTTTGCTAAAACCTGCTCTCTCTCTCTCTTAAATCTGACTGACGCCACTGACAAATTGTGCTGTAAAATTCACTGTTCCAATCCCTTAACGCACAGAAGCTGCTGCTTGTGTTTCTAGAGTACCCTGTGAGATGGCAGGGAGAGGTTTTCCCAAACTGACTGCAGGAACACAGAGTTCTCTTCTCTCTTGCACCACTTCTCAGCTCCTTTAGCAGTTAGCTTAACCCACAGCAGCACCAGAGATGGGGGGAACAGCAGTCTTGAATGTGGCACTGGAGCAACCTGTCCCACCTCTGTCCCCTCACCAAATACTGTGCAGAGCTGGCAGGTCTGTACCTGTCATTTCCCTTGCTTCATATGCAGTGATCTGGTGCTTTGGAGTTTTAATTCATATTTTTTTTTATTTATCATCATTATTATTACTGTATAATGGGACCTTTGACTATGACTATAGCACCTAGAATACCTCAGGAATTCAAGCAAGAGTTATTTCACACTTTCAAACTTTCCTTCTTCTGTGCAACTCAGAAGCTTTCAGACTTTTTACCTGACACAGCCTGAAATAAATCTGGGATTCCTGGCTTGGTGATGAGGTAATGTTATTTCCATTTTCAGTTTTGGGTTTTTTTCAGCTCTTTCCTCCATGAAGGATTGCCCTTGGTGGCACATCAGTCACCTCACACCACCAGACCAAGCAGCAACACTTAATAAGCAATATTTAAATATCTTACCCAATACACACCTATCAATAATGCATATCCAAACTCCCACAGTAGTTTCATTTTTTAACACATCTCTGTTTGCCATCAAATCACCATGTGCACTTTGCTCTTGCACACTTGACACATTTTAACAGACAGAAGGAACAGAACCATCAGTTCTCTCTGGCACCATCTGGGGTTCTTTTACAGATACTTTCTCCCTGGGTGCCTAAAGCTCAATTCAGCTTCGGTTTTGCATTTTTGGGGGTTTTTTTTTCCTCTTTTTTTTCGGGGTGTTTTTTTTTTTCTTTTTTTTTTTTTTTTTTTTTTTTTTTTTTTTGCCCCACCCCATCTTCCCTATCTTCACTTGGCCTCAGGTTTCTTCCCAACATCACCTTCCAAGCCTTTACCTTTGTCACACATTCCAGTGCTGCTGTAAAGCTCAGGAGAGATTTTTTTTCCCCCCCTTGCTGTTCTCATTCTGCTTGAAGTGCACTGCAATTACAACAGGATATGAACTATCCTGCACTGTTATAGATGTGTTCAATTTTCTCTCTTTTAGTAGAAGTCTTTTCCCATCACTTTGGCCTGACAAACGTGACATTCACACATTGATTGTATATGTCTGCTTCAGACAACATAGCTAATGACTTTCCTTTACCCTGGCTTGAATTCCAGATTAGTTTTCCTACTGCTGAGCATCCCATTCTGTCAATAATTGCAGGACAATTATCTCATTTGCAATTTTTCTTTCCTCCAAATGCCGAACAAATCCGTGAATCTTAGAGAATATGATGCAATAAATGTAAGGTTTTAAACCAATATTTCATTCTGGAGACTCTCCTCACTGTGTCTATCAGCTTGCAGACACCCCAGTGACTTCTGCATAATCCCAGAAGGGAATTCAGTTTGCCTTCTGCATTGTCAAGTACTCAGTTTTCTCTGAAAGTTGTTATGTGGTGCTGTGACACAAGCGTTACAAAATTTGAGGCTTAATCTTAAAAGCCTGGACAGAAAAGAAGATTTCTATCATAAAGCCTCACCATTGTTTCACCTGATTCTTCTATCACTTGTCTTAATGCAAAAAATACTTTATAAATCACGTTATTTTCTAGAGGCAGAGGCCAATTGTGTCACAGAAAATTTTCCTTTTATCTCTGGGGGATCTCAGACATCATCTCCTTTGCAAGGTGTTATTTTGGGCAATGAATTGTGGACACAATTTACTACCTTGCACAGCTCTTCATTTCAGACTTTGGATCTTGATGTAAATATCAAGTTTCACTTGAACTCACCTGGCCACTTCTCTCAGGTTTTTTATTTTTAATTTAATTTTTATAGGCTCTAAATAAAAAAGAAAATTCTGGTATTACTGAATTGATATCAGATATCCATGAGACATGGGAGGGAAAGATTTTTTTTTCCTGATTTTTTATCTCCTCTCCCTTCCATGTCTGAAAATTATCCTAGTTTCTTCCCGCTAAAGAATTCTGTAAGGCCCTGAAAATTAAGAGATGCAAAGTTTTTTTGACCTGTGTCTCATTTCTGGGCTTTCTCCACCTTAGTCTGAACAGACAATCCAATTTAGGAAAATAATATATTCAATTTTTTTTTCTTTTTTTGGCAGCGAATCAGAACAACTGTAACTAAATAATATTGAGTTCAAGTCTCTATCAAGAAATGTAATACTTAAAGGGTTCCCTAAAGAAACATAGGATGTCAAATTCAAGGTAGGTGATGTAAAATTTGATGCCAGGAGTGTGACTTGGGTGTTTCAAACTCAGGAGACACGATGGTGGTTTTGGCTGTTGCTTTCTGCATTTTAGAAACCTTGTGGTTTTGCTTAATATATTTTCCAGTACTTCTTTCCAGTCAATTCTTTGTGCATTCCAATCAAAGTATATTAATAATGAGAAAATATAAATCCTCTCCACCCCCTCCTCCCCAGCTCTCACAGAATCATTAAGGTTGGAAAGTACCTTTAAAATCACCAAGTCCAATTATTTAAAAAAGGAATAAACCCAGTGAAAGACTGAGGCAACTTTAATTTACCAGACATTTTTCTACTTTGTCGTTAATAGAAAAATAAGTTCAATGACAACGTGACAGATGGTTTTCTTTTTCTAACAGAAAATAGGGGATAAAGAGATTTGACTGAGAGAAATCAGGGCTCTTGTCTCTCATCATGTATTTTGGGAACTGTAGGCTTTTTGGTTTAAGGTAACCATTTAAATATTGAGGACAGAACTCTGAAGCCATCTCGTGGGTCAAAAAGATGAACATGACTCCATCAGAAGCAAGAATTTGTTACAAATCCACTACAAAAGTTAAGGGCACATTGTAAGGACGAAGGCTTAAAATAGATCTCCCAAGAAATATGAGTGTATTTCGTATTTATCTCCAGTGGAGGTTGCAGAGTGACACAAACATCTCTGTGTTGTTTCTGTGTCTCACTCAGTTTTATTGCAGATCAATCACAGAATACTGTCCATGCATAAATATATTCCTCTCAGTGCTTGAAATATAGATTTTTCCATTATAATTTTTCAATTCTTTTTTGTTCTTTTTGTGTGTGTGCTACCTTTACATCATCCTGGTCCTTTTCACTGCACTCTCAAAATTAAACTGGTGCTGTTACGAATTGCTGATTTCACAGGAAGGAATAACTGCCTTTCATAACCTTTTTATCATTTCACCACACCTCCTCATCAACACATCCCTACAGGTAAAAACATGAATATAAACAGCACATATAATCTATCCTATTTTCTTTTATTTTATTTTTTGGTGGGTTTTCGGGTATTTTGCATTATAGCACTGTCTGGAAATACCAGCCAAGATCAATGTCTTTTAAAGCTCTATGAGAATACAGTCCTGAGCCATAAAGTCCATTGGTATTAACCCAATATGATGTGCAAGGAATTAAAGAGAAACAAAACATAATGTACAGATAGAAACTGGATCAGGAAAAATCCCTTCTCTGTTTCTTTCAGTCCAAAAAATTACTGGGTCTTTCACCCTTACTGAGAACAACCCTAAGCAGATGAAACACTCCCTCATCTCAGAACCTCAAGTTAGGAACATTGTAATGGAAACAGAAATGCCAACATAGACAATATGAAATGGGAGAATACTGCTTTGATAACACCTCAGAAGAAAGGAATGAGGCCCAAAGGATTGATAGTTATCTATAGAAGGGTCCCACAAGGTTCTGCAGTTAAGCAAGGAGGACATAGGGAGATGGCCTTGCTCACTGTCTGGTGTGTAACACTTCCAGGTGATGACTGCCAGTCAAAGGATCAAAGCTTTGAAATTCTGGTTGGAAATTTTACTATATTTTGATAAAATATCAGCATTCCAAGTGGGACAATGGGGGGGAATAAAACAGCTTGATAAACAAGACTTTTACTGCTTACCATGAACTGATTTGTGGTACTAGCAAACAACATTTGCAGCAACTGGCAGAATTGAAAATCTACTTGCACAAGTAGCTTTGAAAGAGAGACAATACAGAACTGGTTGTTCCTGTGCTATTATTCAATCCAATCTATTGCTTCTTTTACATATTGCTGAATGTTTTCTGGAAATCATGAGCTCTCATCCAATATCTTGTTTAAAGCTCACAGTGGGGGAACCTGGTTCTCTGCAAAACCACACCATTTGCAAGCTGAACACTACAAGAAAAGGACCCTTAGAATAAGCCAAACACTACAGAGTTAAAACCTTCAGCACCTTATACATGGGATTTTTATTTTACTGTAGAATTTGAGCTGTTAGGGACTTGGAAATCATCGCTTAGAGAGATTTTTTAACACAGGAGAATTGTTGTGAAAAAGAAAAAGAAAAGTGCTCTCAAATTAAACTCCAGGAAAAACTGGATCAGAGAAAAGACGAAGTAAAAAGGAGGGAAGAGAAATGGAATAGCAAAGCAAAACAATGTCAGAGGTGGGATTGTTTCTGTCAGTGCCCTTCCATCTTCCTTGTGCACTTCTCAGTGGGTCTCTCCAGTTGTCATTCCTGCATGAGAAGCTACAGCAGAAATAACCACATTTAGTAAATCTGGAGCAAACTAGTGTCGTACAGAAAGAGTTTATCCTGGAAGAATGAGCAGATGTACTTTTAATGGTGAAATGTGGGCACTCAGGGAGATTTCCCAGCCTGGGAAAAAGGACTGGAATGTCAGCCACCCACCACAATTCAAAGCCATCAGGAAGCAGCTAGCTAACTCGGAGGAGACAGCTCTGGTCTGTTGACACCCTTATTTTGGAGAAGTGGACACCTGTATCTCCATCTGATTTGAACCAATGAATATTAGTCAATGCAGCAAAGGTAATATCCAAAAAATCTGTACCTGTAGGCTCCATGACCATTCATTCCATTCTCTGCCCCTCCAGTCCTATCACCTTGTGTGCAGATGTGCCTGATCCTGTGCTTCTCTGCAGGTCCCTGGGGACACAGCTGAGGGACGTCCCCCAGCCCTGAGATGCTCCTCACAGGAGTAACACATCTGGCCTTCGAGCTGGCAGGAGGTTTGAGCCCATCCTGAACATGTCAGTCCTTAAAACCAAATCCTGCATCTGCACTTCTGCAGATTTGGCCATGGAGAGGCCAACCTGCTTTACTTTTAATGGGCATCTTGTGACAGCAAGGACAACTGTGTGCAGACAATCTCAGACTTCACAGCTTTGCTGAATGAATGCCATCCTGAGTCAATACCTCCAGTGTTTACCTTGAGAAGATGAAAATCAGATGAAACTCCTGAGGTTTTTGGCAGGTGGAACAATTTTCCCCGCAAGGAACAGGCACAGTGAGTTTGAATCTGTATTCCTGAAATACAACAAAGGTACTCAATTAATTTGGAGAAGTCACTATCAATTTCTAAACTTCCATTGAGATACCATAAATAATGCTTTGCAAGCTTATTAATTTAATAGCTCTGATATTCATTCCGTTTCATCATGTGTTTGCCAGGCTTTTATTCATTTTGATTTGTTTTTTCCTCCTCAAATGTTATTTTAAATAGCTTTCATGAAATAGCTGCATAATAAGTGTACCCTTTTGTTCTTCTTCAAGGAAGCTCAGCAAAAGCATAACAAATAATAAAGCTGATAAAAGGATATGTGAATTGCATACCAAAATCCAGTTTTTTTCCAATGCAAGCACCTTTTAACTTCAAGCTAAGGCATCTCTCATCCTGAGAAGCTGGTGGGCAATGGATTGAAGCCAGAGCGAAGTAGTGGAATTCTGGTTTTACCCTCCTCATTTTACCCCCGTGACTGTAAGTGTGCAATATGAAAATGTGTTATATGGCCATCCAGCTCAGAGAGGTAAGAAGGCCCTTTCATGGCTTTCAACTTGGCTGGGTGAGCAAGAATTAAAATGAGTTGTTAACAAGAAAACAGAATACATAATGATCATGGCAGAGTCTAAAACAAATTATGACATTTATGCTCACACACTTATATTTTGGAGAGGGAATGTGACTGAACAAGGCAATTATCTCTAATTAGGAGGGGCTAGGGTCATTCCATTAATTATGTCCATCACAGCTAGTTAACAATATTGATTAACAAGATAAGAAGCAGAATAAGCCATTCATCCCTGAATGGAGTTGTGATAGATTTTCTAGTGAATTCCTACAATGTATTTCAAAAGGAAAATTGCAGAACTGGAGGTGCCATAATTCCAACAAAGCCTGATTTCAAACAGGCTCTTCTGAAAAACATTCCTGAAACAATCTGCTTTTGTTAATATGGAATAATTATGGAGCTAAATAAACATATGAGAGCATTCCATAAGTGTGCCTGACACACACAGGGAAAGCACTCTTTGATCCTTGAAGCAGAAAAAATTTCAGGCCCCAAGTTTGCAGGGCTGAAGACAAAGACAAATTAAAATCTGATTGACTGTAAGTGATTAAGAAGGATGCAGATCTGCCTCAAGAAGTCCTGGACTAACTTGGAAGTGGTTGCCTGAGAGTGGCTCAGTGCAATCCCTGGTTTAACTCAAAAACTGTCTGTGGAATCAAATTATGAAATATTTTGTCTGTGAGATATTATGAAAGAGAAATACAGACATGTATGTTCACACTCAGACACACTTGCTCCTCCTTCACGCTTTGCAATAAAATTCTCAATCTGTGATATGTCCTACTATTTTCAAAATAAAAATCAGGTTTTTTCTGCTTTTTTCTTTGTGTGCATATATGCTTTGAGTTGTTGGATTGGTTTTGTTTTTTTCTTTTTTCTTTCTGCATCCTGTCATAACACAGCGATTGATCCCCAAGTTTGGTGGCAGGCAACCAAGTGGGTATCAAACATCCGTGGTGCTTCTGAAGCACCAGTGCCAAACTGCAAATTGGAAACGCTCTCCTGGTTGCTCCAGCGACAAAAGAGATCCTTGATGTGCCATTCCACTCCTCCTCCCTCTCAAGCCATCCTCAGGCAGCTGAGATGAGACAACAGCAGCAGCAGAGCATGTGCCTGATTGTTGGCATGTCAGACAGACTTATTAAACACAGTGGGGGCAAGAAGAAAGATGAGAGGGAAGGCATTTGCTGCTTTGTTCCAATGCTGGAAAGCTTATTTGGGAAGAAAGGGGTTCCTGGATGCACTGACATAAAGGCTTGATGCAATGAAGGCATCCAAACGTTCTCAGTGTGTTTTAGATAATGAAATTTTCAGATATTTTCCATTTTCTATTAAAAGAACACATATGCTAAAGTAATCTGATTTAGAAATCTTTGTTCCTCTATCTTAACATCATATTTATTTTCATATCTCCAGCCAAGCAACTATGCCAGAATTAACACAAAAGCAAACTTATTCTGACCCTGTATATAAAATACAAGTCCTTGGTCAGGTTCAAAACCATCTTCTCACATTCACCGCTCCAAAAATACGAATGCAAAGAATACTACTTTTTAGAACATAAAGCAATTGCTAATTGTTAACAATAATATTTAAATTGCTCTCGAAGTGAAAGCATTTAAGAAGCATTTAACTACAGTGCTCACAGCAAAATTAAAGCTATGGTTGGGCAGAAAATAACTACTATCTTCATTTAGCAAAGAATTAAACCCTCTCACAACACCTGCTCCAGACCAGAGATATTATAGAGCAAACACTGAGGGGGGAAAAAAATACCTTTGTACTGGAAATACACAACTTTTTTTTTCTCTCCCCATAATGTTTGCTTTGATAGACAGATTCTTTAGGAGAGTTTAACACTAGAAAAATGTGTTTTACGTGTAAATGTAAAATACCAAATCATACAACCAAGAAAGAGACGCAAAGCATTTTACACAGACTGTCAGAACTCTGATAAAGAATTCAGAACTGACTTTTTTCAAACCTTGATGCTGTGGTGTTCCAGGAAATGCTGCAAGTCAAAGCCTGACAGTGAGCTCCCCAGCATTCTTATTCCTTACTTATAAATGGAAATTCCTCTCCCATAAAAATCAGTAAAATACAGACTATCATCAACATCTCGGGCAGTTGTCAGCACTTCACCAGTGAAATGGCATTTCTTTAACATCAGTACGTTTGGCGATGATACAGACAGTTTCCAAACGACCTGAGAAGATTCCAGAAGAGGTACTCCTTATAGATGCTGCATGATAAAGACAACTGAGCAAATGAAAGCATGACTAAACTGAACTATAAACCTCAGAATGTGGATATTTTGAGAATCAGCTGTACTGGAATAAAATGGGTTCTACATGAAACACAGATTGGCTTTACAATTAAAACATAAAAGGCAGAGACACAGATGGTTTCAAGATTACAAAAAGTTTAAAAGACACCATCCCAGACCTACTTTAGGCCAATGATGATGTTGGTATCAAAAGGCTGTAGCTGAGACTGGTTCATACTAAAAAGCAGTTTCACCAGTGCAGAACTGTGATCAGGGAAATTAAAAACTCTGTGGTGACTCCTTGTGAGCATCAGATGAGGATTTAAGAATCTGGGTGCAGATGACAGAGGAGAAACTTTGCCAGAATGCTGGGAACTTCTGGAATACTTCTAGGAGTTAATGGTAAAGCTTGATTAAACTATGCTGTTGTTTATGGATCCTAATGCTTTCAACATTACAAAGCACAAAGCAAAACCTTTTTTCTCATTCAGCACAGAGAAAACAATTTCTAACCACTTTTCTTGAATGCCACAAGATATAAACTACAGTGTAACCACATTGTTCTTAAATTTGCAGTAAATCCCCCCTTCCGTGAATTTCCTGGGGCTGAATACTCCAGTGTATCTTCTGTGGTTAAAATCTATAATGTGTCTTCATTTTTATTCACTATTTCTCTCCCTTTGCAGTCTTTGAAAGAATCTTTCTCCTCTAAACCACTGCATTCTTACAGCTACCAAGTCCTTCACGTTTCTGTCAACAGAAAGAAGCTTTGAACAAGATAAGCTATAATTACATCAAGCCTTTTTATTGTTATCACTATATTTATTAAAGAACAGCAGACTTTTTAAGAGGCTTTTTTTTTTTAAAACATTAGATTCCAGCTCTATGGCACAAATATTTCTACTTCAGCTCACATTGCAGCTGTCCTGGAAAAAGTCAGGTTTGTAGAAATGAGAGGAATTTCTTCCTTGAGATCTGTTCAACAGGGACCATGAGTTGTGGCTCAGCTCGTACCTCAGCATCCAAAAAAACAACATTTGTGCCTTCAGTTTGATTTGCAGATATTACAGAACCCACTAACTGCAAAGTCTGGAAGCTTTGTAGGACCAGTGCACTTAAATCAGTGCATTCCTGTACCAATGGGAAAAGCACAATCCTAAGCTCCAAAGAGGAATGAGAAGCAAAACAAAAAAGGACACATTAAATAAATTCTGTGGCATGTCAGCCCCACTACCTGTCTCATGATACTTCTTCACAGATGAAGTAATAAGCATCTGCTTATCTGCAGTTGCCAGGCTCTTTAGTTTCCAGTTATCAGGTCCTCTGCTTCTTCTGCCTCTCCTTCATTGACCCTCCCATGCTTCTTTGCAGCTATGACATTTCCCAGATGGCACAGGCAGGTAAGAAACCAGCAACTGCATTTATTCTTCTGATCTGCTTCTCATTAGAACAGCAATTCTGAGCAGTACTAACCTCCAGGTAATCAGGCAGAGGTGTCATATTTATCCTGACTTGCTGACAAACCGCTTGGCCATTTAATTCCCTGTTTCATTTAATTGCAATAAAAAGGTTTGTTAGGTGAAGGATTGCCTGCCTTAAGCAAGTGACAGATCTTGGCAGTCCCAGTTCACTGTTCCTGCAATGTCCACCTCCTTAGCAGGGCATCAGGTGAAAGTGTGGATACATGGAGAAAGAACAAGCACAGAGGCCAGCACAGTGAGGTGGCAAGGCTGCACAGATCACCTTGCACAGATCCCAGATTTTCCCAGGAAGCCCGGCTACACGAGGCCATCAGGGCTTCCAGCTTCTCCTGAGCTCCAGAAAAAGCAAGAGCTGCTTGCCAAGCTTTGCAGAGGCTGCCCTGGGTTTAAAGGATGTGACTGTGAGCAGCCAGGTGCTGTTAAGTGCTGATTCACACTCTTAAATATGAACCTGGGGTGCTGTGCCAGGCCTGTTCCAAGGCAGCACCTGGTTTGGGGTCTCCTCTTTCCTCTACATCTCCCCCAAGGGAGAAAAGGAATTCTCATGTTCTGAAATGAGGCCATAAAGTTGGGCATCTTCTGTCTGGATGCAGATGTAATGATAACCAGGGGTGTGGTACTTTATGTTCAATGAACTCAGGATTCACTTTTAAAACTGGAGCCTTGGGCCCACAGCTGCCTTTGCCAGTGCATCTGAGGCAATTCCCATCAGCTGCAGCTCAAGTTATCACATTTGTCTGCTAGATACAGACATTGTCTATGAGACACAGCAACCAGGTTTAGAAGAAGATCCATATGATTTGTCCTCCCAGCCCTTTCATGCAGGCAAAATCTCAAATGCATCAAGAGTGTCTCAGGGAGCTGAGGTTTGCTTTGTCACTGTTCGTCAGCAACACCACAGAACGTTGCGTTCCGCTGTGGGGAACTGCGAGGGCTTCTTTTAAAAATAGATGGCTCAGGAACGAAATTAAGCCAGACAAAAAGCTCCAAGAGCCCCCGAGAGGCCAAAGAGCAAAATGCCCTCAGGCTTGTGCTGCAGTTACTTTTTCTGCCCCGGCTCCTCCCAAAGCCGGCCTGCTGACAGGACGCCATCGGCCCAGTCCGGCCTTTGGGCACGTGAGGGGGGAAGCTCCTCTGAGGAGTTCAGTGTCTCCTGCTGCCTGTCCCATGGGAAGTATTGCCAGGTAAGTCCTCCCAGAGGCTTTTTCTGGTTGCCCCCTCCCACATGTGCCTCTGACAGCCATCACTGAGGCAAAACAAAACTAAATCGGACTACTCACGAGAGTGCTGTGTTTCCTGCTTCACACAGATGGACAGAGTACCTGTGAGACCAGGCTGGTTCACAGGGGAGCCACCAGCCTTGTGTGAGCCTTGTCCCAGTGAAGCCAAATGTGCCCTTAGAGCCCTTGACAGGCACATCCCACCAGGATGAAGAGCCCTGAGGACTGAATGACCCTCCTTTGCCTTTCTGCACCTCGGGATAGATCACACAGGGCAGCCAAATACAGTCCTGACACAACTGGGGCATTTAGACCCTCAAATTCACATTTTCCCTGACCCCAAGGTGATTATACTCCCTTCACCATGGCTCAAAATTACATTAGCAACTGCCAAGAGAGAAATTAGAGAGCACCTATGCTTAGGAGATATATAGATAATTTTTTCACATATTTTACATGTTTCACCCAGAGTCTGCCAGAGAGCCACCACATTTGTTATTAGCTCTGACTTCTTCACACCATGGAGAGCAGGAAGAGTAGTTAAGGAACTTTCTTGTCCTACAATGTTCGTAACCCTAATAATAGCAACAAGAAAGACTGTGAAGGATCAAAATGTCAGTTTGTTCTGAGACAGAGAAATCAAACACTTTTTATGTGTTAGGACTCCACATTTTTTTGAAGCAAATTTGCAAAATTTCTTGTCTGCTTTGGGAACTGCAAGGTTTGTTCCTCACTAAAGCACAGCGACACCTTCCAATCATACTACATTCTCCTTAGCTAATTTTCAGATTTTCATAAATAAAAGTGGAAGCTTGCTACACCTCTCTGGGTTTTTTAACATCTGGAAATACAATAATGAGTTTCCAGACTTTTTTCCAGCAATTTTTTTTTTAAATATACATTTAATTCAAGAATTTAAACTTGAAAAAATACAAAAAAAACACTTGGAATTTTTGAGGAAAATATGATAAACAGTGAATTTTGGCTCAGTGAGAAAAGCACCAGCCATAGGAGATGCAAATAGTGTCTGCAGTGGTGCTATTTGCTTTGTGAATCCAAATGAGCCCGTTTGCAAAGGTTATCACAATGTTATTTAATTACTATTTCTGATACCACAGGCCAACCTTATCACACATGTCATATAGCTTAGAATAAAGGTAATCTAACAACACTGGTGAAGGGCTCACAGGGCAACAAGTTTAAGCCACCCAGAGCTCGTCAATAATTGGTTTCAGATTTAAAATTTGTGCCCATGTCAAGACACTTTGGTCAGAAAAACAGATGAGTTGCACATTCCCACAGAATGCTTTCTATTCTGTGATAATCAATTTTAAAGTAACTTTTATTTACACAATAAGGTCTTGCATGAAGGTCTGCAAAATCTCTGGTGGATCCAGGTAACTGTAAGCCCTGACACAAGTGGTAGGGATTCAGCAGGTGTGACTTAAAATAAATTTATTTAACAACATAATTATTCTGAACATAAATGAACTCTCACTAGAACAGTGGAGTCCAAGAGACACTTGCTCAGAGAACCAGGAAAGAAAAAAAAGGGGAAAGATAAATTAAATAATGGGCATGGGAATAGGAGTGAGGCTGTGACTAATACACTGAATAATCTATCAAGGAATACTCCACCTGAAATGATTCTCAGAGAAAGGTTTCAAAACTTCTTCCTGAGTGGGCAGTACCATCAATACCCATAAATTATAAGTTTGAATCGCTGCCTGTCTTTTCTCTTTTGTTACTCCTGTTACCTGCAGTGAGTCAGGCGTGGACAGTTCCTGCTGCCCTGAGTGGAATTACTCCCCATTTGGTGAGATATCTTATCCACAGACTGAATTTAAGAACGTGAGCTTGCATTTTCAAATAAATCCAAGAATAAGCATGTAATTCCTCGTGGGACATTACAGCATATGATTTTTTCAAACCACTGGATATATCCAAATCCACTTAAGAGAGGGGGAAAAAAAAGGGCAGCAATGTTCCTATTGCTTCATTATTCCTGCAAGAAATAATCTTTCCCAGCACTGATTCCATCCCCTGTGCCAGATTTAACAGGGAAGGCAGAACACAGTAAGTTTCTTTTAGAGCTGCTTTCAAGCAGCCAAAATCACCTACGTAAACAAACCAAACATGTAAAGTAGGTAAGAGAATGAAAATCACCCTTACTCTTCGTGCAGAGATAAAATCTTTCTCTGTTTGTGTGAGAACAAAACTTGTTTTGTCATTTGCTTTTCATTAGTACTAAAAGAACATGAAATTTTAAATCACAATTACACACACAGCCAATCTGGGACTCTTAGTCTGGATGATGCCTTAGCTTCAGAAATAAGAAATTATTAGGTTTTGCGAAGAGGAAGGTTCCATACAGACTGAAAGCAATGTTTTTCTTGTTATATTCACATTTCTCCCCATTAGCTTTTGTGAAAAAGTACTAATTTTATGATCTGGGCACAACAGGCATTGTGATAGCATTTTCTCCTGTCTGAAAACTTGAAGTCATGGCAAATACTGACACTCACCACCATCTTGCATGCTTTTACTGCAAAGAAGGACAGTAAACAGTTGATGTGACTATGATGGGGAAAAAAGTAAATTCTAAAACTGGACAGAATCTGGACTTGGAAACAAAAAGATCTGACAGGGAAACAGCTCTATACAATTAGGAAAAATCCCTTCATTTCTGATCATTAATAATATATTTTGTTGTTTGGGGTTTTTTCTTCTTCTCTCTAAAGGAATCAAAGGAAAACTTGTTTGAGGGAGCTTAACTTGAACTTTAACAAAGTTTCAGAAGTTCAGCCTTCTTGTCTGTTTACTCCACCAAGGAAATGTTTTCCACTTAAGCAGCACATTCATCTAATTAAATTAAATTAATCCATTCTATATCCCTAAGGTAGAAAGCAGCCACATTTTCATTTATTTATGTGTTATTTTCCCTAGATTCTGAAACTAGTGGCAAAAAAAAAATTGTTGTGGAATTAATTTTGGAGATGCATCTGATTTATATTACTCCTTGCAGCAAAACTATTCCCTTTCCGTGGTTAAAGCTGCTTCCCTGATACCTCCCATCTGCAAGGGAAAGTGACTACAATTTTTTCCTCTTTAAGGGAAAATGTTTCCAGCAATCTCTCACTTTCACATAATGGGATTATATAAAAAAGAATTGGAACTGTCATGAATACTTCCCTTTTGAGGACTCTCACCAAGTTCTGGACATGTTTCCCTGCCTAAAAGTTCATCATGTGCTATAACTAAATTAATACTGGTGAGGATTTTCCATTCCTTCTAGAAAAGAGACAAAATGTGTGCTGACTTATACTCTGAAACTGAGTTAACGTTTTGCCAATTATAAATGCTACTGCTCTGACATGGATAAATGTGGTTTATTAGAATGTCTTGCTGCTTTTCCTCATATCATTTTGATAATGCTCCCATCTCAGTTTTCTCTCTAGTCACACATTGCCTGTAGAAAAGTGTGAAGCCAATCTAGATGTCAGATTACCCTCAGATCATAACCAAAAAAAATCAAAATACAGTGTTAAAAGTGTAGAGCTGTTCTTTTTAAGATTTCTAGCCAAGAGCACTATTTGAACAAAAAGGAGAAAACCTCTCTTTGTGCATTGCTATTTGTGAATCTCTGAGAAAATGCTACCACCCTTAGGTTTCAACTAATTCAAAATTAACTGTGTAAAACAGCGGGGCTTGAATTCTCTGCTACATCAATCCCACCTTTAAATTCATATACAATTGATTTGATCCTCCTAAAATCATCACCAATAATGTGCATGATTTTGGTGCTGCAATTTATTACCCTTGGGCTGAAACCCAGATGGAAGCCTTTGTTGGAAAGGACTTTTTGCACGGCCCTTGCTCATGGTGAAACAGATCAGTGAAACCTGAATTGGACCAATGGCTCTGGACATGGAATGGAAAATTAAGGACTGTCAGGATCTATGTAACATTTTTGCAGAATGAAGAGAAACTTGCCATTAACTCACAAGTGTTTTCACTTTGGGTATATCGTGTATCTTCCTTCTCAGCTATAAACAACAGGGTTGCAGCCACATTATAATTCATGCGCAAAATATTTGCATTTTTCCATAAATGTGTTTCAAATTTCATCTTGTGCACTTCAGTCTGGAGGGTATCTGTATTCTCTAGATCTCATTATAAATTGAAAATATGCACATTTTTATTTTATCCAGCCAAGCTGTTTGTCCACACCAATATTCATGCTCAGATCAGCTGAAGTGATTTGTCAATTTGCATCAAACCCAATATTTGTAGTTCATTTGTTTTTTTAAGGAATAGGATTGGGGTTTTGCCAAATGCTTCTTGAAATATATTTTTTGTAAATTGCCAACCTTATTTTTCAAGCCCCTAAATGATTTCACAGTAGTCCTTATCTGATGAAAAAGTGAAAATATTTCTTACATGTAATTAAATATCACATACTACTGGTAGTTTCCATGGAAAAAACCCAACTTTGTCTGAAAACACAGTGGTTCAGTCACATCTGCACTTCCAGCCAAATTTCCTCTCAACATGAACACTGATCACAGTTCACTTCAAACACTCTGAATCTGGAACCAACGGCAAAAATATACGTTCAGATCCCACTGGAGTTAACAACAGTTTACAGCAGCGTGAAAGTTAAGAAAAGCTTCAGTTTGAAACAAAGAATGCATGATTTTTCTGGCTTTACAAAATGTGGCTTTTGATGTTAATGATTTGGTTACTGACAGCGATGCTTCTGCATCTGTAATTTAAAAAACTAGGCCTTGCTTTTAGAGAAATAACAGCAGAGAAAGCCAATATCATTATGTTTGCTGAATTTGTTTTGTTTAGTTATTAGTCACTGCTAAAAAGCAGCCCTTCCACTGTAAACTGACAGTTACAACACAGAAATGGAATTGAATTTTTGTCTGGTAGGTCCTGTTTAATCTTACGAAATTTTTGAAAAATCGTAGTTTGTTTATTTTTTTCTCTAATGCAGACAAATATAATCTAGTCAATCATTTCCTGATTCACAGATGCACCTCACAGACACCACCTTGTCTCACTATTGAGCTGGGAGACAATTGGCAAAGACTCTTATCAACTCACTTGTTCAGTTGCCAAAGATAGAAGCAAATGAAATTCCTTTAATTTCACTGAAACATAACTCCAGTGCCTGCTGGAAAGAACCAGAGCAGCAGTTTCAGAGGTGGGAATGTTAAACAAAGATGCCAAATCCATTTTGTTCTGTTGACAAGAAATAAATTAGGAATGAGAGTCCAGAGGTGGGAACTGGCACAATTCATACTTCAGTAACATTTTTTCTGTTAGATGCTGTATATTAATAGCAAATATTTTACAGTTTTCATCAAAATTTCTGTACAAACCCCCTCAGCTATCAAAACCAAAGGAATGGGAATGTATACAGTTAAAAAACAACAGTTTTTAAGGCTCATCCAGCCTTTTTTACTCAGTTTAGTCAGCTATAAAAAAAACAAAGAGGATCAGATGATTGTTCATTCACAAGAATTTGCAGGATCAGGACTTTTTGATAAGCAAAGCTTATTCAAAGCTCTTTCTTAAATACATGTGGAACACCAAAATTCCACTACAGAGTAGAAGAAGATCCTTATTTACTTTATTTATTTTAAAAAGTGGCTGTAAGTGAACATGGATATCTTAAGTCATGCCATAAGTGCCTTCATTTATTTTGTGTGCTTTTTTACTCTCAGAAAACAAATGAATTTTACCTGAGTAAAGTAAAAAAGGATGTCCAAACTATTCAGTGGTGAGCAGATTCCCTCCTTCACTAAACCACACAAGAGCCCAAAATGAGAAGTTTTTCTTCCCTTCAGTTTGATTTTACACTTACAAGTCTATCTCTGAAGACAGAAGTTTAGTTAAATAAAAGCTAAGACTTTTCCACTTAACACGTAGGCTCAGAAATGTGGCTTTAAATGGGTGTGTGGGGTGTGAATCCTCACTAAATGTGTATCCCAGGAGTGGCAGCAGGTGTAATTCTTGTGTCTTTCTAAATGTTTTTGAAGGCAGGATAGCAGAAATGACTGAATTTCAGCATTTTTACAAAGCTACCTTCACCCTGCATGGATAAATTTGTTTTCAGAAGCACCACAAGCTTCAGCACTTTTCAGTGATGAAGATTCACCACCTTCTGCTGAAGAATATTTCCGAAACAGAGGAATAAAAAGGCAAAGAGCATATCAGTTATGTCCTTAGTCCCAAATCTGAACTAGTGAAGGCTGTTATACTCATTGGTGGGGTTTAACAAACAATCATTTTGGTTTACAAACTCCTTCCAATTGTTTATGAACATCTCAGCCAGTGCTTGTTTCCAGCTGACTTTGAGCCCTGTGCAGGATGATATCCAGCTCAAACACAGTGAGACAAGGACTTCTGTGCTGTGCTTCTTCTCCTGGAGCAGTCTTCAATATCATATTGTTCTTTACAGAAGAAGAGAGTTGGAAGACAATACCCAAACACTACTCCCCTGGTATGCAAAGGCTTCTTTACATTGTGCAAAGCAACCTTGAAGTGACCCAAATGCATAATTGCACCATTTCAAGAGTGCTGTACATTGCCAGAGCTCACCAGGATAAAAGGGGGGTGTCGTGAAGCCCCAGAAGTCTTCAGTATTATGGCTTTACATTTCTTGTTCCTTCCATTTCTGAAATACAGCACGTATTATTATAGATAGTTATATCTGCATATTACAAGCAATTACTGGGCAAAGTGCTTTTCTTTGTCAAAGTCATTGGCAAAACTTACATTATCTTCAGAGCAAACAAGCTGAGATCAGATCGCTGTGCACACTGAAAGTGAAGCGTGCTGCAAAAAAGGGAGATGGAAACTGCATTAATTTCAAACACGTGCTCCTAGAAAAGAGAAGCACAGCTCAAAGACTCGCACTAATATAATGAAACCTGACTTCCCTTCAAAGAACATATAGAAAACTTTTCATTTCAACTCTCAGCATAAATATTTGGTAAAAAACTTCACTGAGGGCTTATTGTCATGTTACTGAAACATGCAGTTTTTCACTCTCTACACTTTTTGTATTTAAGGCATCAATTATAACTTTCAGGGGTATATTTGAATCATAAAGAGCAAAGATGACTTTATAGCTATTTCATTGGTTTGAAAACAGTGCTTCACTCAGGTTTATAGCCCATTAAGACAGTGTGTTTTTCCTTGTATGATCCCCTCCTGTGCAGTACTAATTTAATTTCAAGACTACGGTTTGAACACCACACATACATTTAGTTTCTATCAGGAATGGAAGCTCTTTCACTCAAGGTCAAATTATAAAAGTCTACCTGGCAGGATGAACTGATCATTTCAGATCAAGTAAAATGAGTCAAGGCTCTATTTTCAGATATTTTTCCCCTAATTCACTTGAGCCAATCTAGAAATTAATTTTTTTGCTATTAATGTTATTCCTCCACATATGTTGTAATTCATTTTTTAGCCAAATAACAGCAGCTATCTACATAGATAATTAGAAAATATAATGTAGCACTGGTTTAGAATTTCACCAGTGAGCTCTCAGCTCAGGAAAATTAAACAATAGTGATAGAACTAGCGTAACATAAAGCACTCTAAGAGAATATTGAAGGGGTTTGGGAATTTTTTTAATGTCCACAGAGCAAAAGTTCAGACAAGCCCATACTTGTGGTGACAGGGCACCTCTCTGGTTTGTTCCATTTGTCACTCATTTAGAGGAGGGAAGACAGCTTTCCATGAAACATTTTCATTTCTTATTTTAGAAATTACAGACCTCATAAATCACCCCTGTGGTTCTAGAAAACAGTCATTTGTGTTTAAATCTTCCTCAGTGAACTGTGTGTCATCTCTGGCTTCAGTATTTGTCATGTATCATAGCTTACCTGTGGCTTGGCACGATGAAAGGCAGGATCACTGTGTTTTCCTCCTGATCCTTGTAATTAAGTTTTAAAGGTGTGTCTTTAACGTTGATGCTATCTTCCTGAAGAAGGAGTACATGAATAAGACACAAATTATCTGGATTAGCTGGATAAATCCACTGCTTCAACAGATTTGAAGATAGAAGCAAAACCTTTATAAAGCCAACAGGTACCGTTCAGAAAATCAGACAGATTTGTTCTGGTCTTTAATAAACACAACAGATTCAGAGGTAAATGTAAGTCAAAAGAGCCAAGACAGAGCTGAGACAGATACAAGCTGGGACTTTACTGAGTAAATTTAAAGTTATTTAGTGTCCTGTGAAGTAGAGGACATTTTAGGAGTGTAAAAACGAGAAGGAAAGAAGAGCGAGGGAAAAAAAATCCCAGTCAGCAGCAGTTGTACCAAATATCTGCCTCTGCAGAACTCACTTAGAAAGGCACCTACCTAGCCCTGGATTTTTTCTGCCTTAAAGGAAAGCTGTGTAAACAAAGTAAAAGTCTCTCCAAACCTAGGAAATAAGTGATATCATTCACCACCCATCCTTAGAAAACATGCTCCTCCTAGAGGTAGAGGAGAGAGCAAGTTTTGCTGAATAAAAGAGGTTTGAATCATTTCCAGTTAAGGTGGATAGGAGTGAAGAGAGCATTTTTCAATTCGCTCCTCAAGTTCCCAG